>JANAVB010013598.1:12960723-13063223 GCA_029216955.1 Iris pallida | reverse complement strand
CGCTTTCCTTTATATATATATATATATATATATATATATATATATATATATATATATATATATATATATATATATATATATATATATACATATACATATATATATTTATCTATACATACACATATATGATGATATATGCGTATAAATATAAATCACAATACAACAATTAAATACTACAAGTATAACCCTTAATTATAATATTGGAATCTTAATTTATATACTAGGCTATATATGAAATTAGATTGTTATACATATATATATATTTATATAAAACCTAAATTTATATATCAGGAATATAATCATATATATGCACATGGATATACCTATATAGCCTACATAAATCCTAAAATCCCATAATACATGTTTAAGGAGATATTCACTATAATTATCAAATAAAATATTATTGATATTTTTATATGGAAATTTAATATATATATAAAAAAATTTACCAGACCACTACATAATTTATGAAGTACGCACATTCATACAACACACCTATTGTCGTGAACGTCTTTGGTCGCTCTACAACATTACATGGGCCCGGGTTTGGTTTGGGTCAAGTCCAGACCAGTTTGGTACAACCGGGTCACTTAAACGTCAAATAATATTAATAATGAATAATTAAACTATTTATAATGGTCATATCACAACTTGGCCTAGTTTTTCTAGTTAGGACATCACTATGGACAGGTCTCCCTTACCATGGCTAAAATACTAGTTAAAGCACGCCACTGCACTATCCGTGTCATGATTCCTAGCCGCCTTGTACTTCAAAACTCCACTATGGCTAAAGTCATCTACCGTAATAACTAAGAAATTATTTATAAAAAAATTCTAAAAATCACCATTCAATTCAAATAAAAAATATATATATATATTATCAAAATTTTAGGAAGAGGAGTTACAAATCTACCCACCTTAAAAATAATTTCGTCCTCGAAATTTTCATAACTATTCCTTAAAATTCAAAGTCTACCATTACCTTAATCTCCTCTAATTTAATTCCTCAAAATCTTTTATAACCCTCTCTAGCCATTTTATAACTCCGAATACTTGAGGACTTCTACCCACCTTTGGTCACACTACTCCCTCAAATCTCTTGTTGCTAAAACTTTATAATCTTCCAACTAATTGCTAAAATTTCTACCAATAGATATCTACTGTATATGGCATCTATGATCCTCTCCTATCTATCAAGCAACCCAAAATTTAACAAGCGACAAATTTACACAAGTAGCTAAAAAATATTGATAAATTCTAATAAGTATGACCACTCGTCGCTTTGAAGTAGAAAGGACAGAAAGATAAGGATGAATAACCGAGAGCAAATATGAAGTTTCAGAGCGGTAGAGGGTTTCCAATGATGCAGATAGAAAGAAAGTTTATGAATCATTGACTTATTTGCTAGATTGGGCTACTCTATTCTAGCTACTTGTTAAATCGAAGAACCCTTGTTTCTTAGAGGGGCATGCAATCCATGCAATACATAAATTCCGTTCTCGAAATTTTATCTGAACAAGATTTCATAATAGAATGGAATTTGAGAAATCAAGATTGTGATTTTTTTTTGTGGTTATTTAAACACACAAGCAAGGGATATAAATGTGATACAAGATCGTATCGCGACTTTCAGGTAGATGGAATAAGGGTTACGAATGACTTCACATTCTAAGAGGTGGAGACTACATAATAGGTATAGGGACCTATTTCAAATAATTCGGTTCGATAGCCCAAATATGGTGGTATGTATGGATGGGTTTTACTGGATCTTAATGGGTTTCCTGATTGGACATCAATCGTTGGTTGGATGAACCTTATATTTCAATCTATATTGACTGGACAAGATCTTAAGATAAAACTATTTCTACTAGGTTAGGGTAACCTAGAATAGGGTTCCACCTAAGTGGTTGTGCTATTTATCAGTCGGATGGGTTAAGTGAGTTCTTAAACCCAAAATACGTCTTCTATGACTTTTGTGTTTAAGTAGCACACGTGGACTCCATTGAGTGGCATACTAGTGGCATGTGCATTGTGGGCTTCGTGTAGATCACAACCATATATTGGGTCGGAAGGTTTGAGTCAAGGTTGAGTTTCTAATTATAATCGGGAAGTATTCCGGTATTATGGTAAGGGTTATAGCTAGTCCTTTTGACCTGAAAGTCGTACCACAAAAATAGATTACAAGGGGAGGGGTTTGAGTGGGACATGATGTACCTATATAAAGATGGACTCGTCTAGATCTTGCATATAAAATTTGTTGGAAGGTAACAACTGGTCTCGTGCTCCGAACATAAATGACACGGTCGGGGACACAAAAATGATCTAAACGAAAAGTGGAAGTCCATGGGGCACTAATTATCATCCTAATGGAAATTATTCTAATCAATTGGTAATCCTCATATATCCTAAAATTTTAGAAGGCTTACAGTCTACTCCCCTTAGAAGCTAGGACACAGTTTTAGGAATAATGAGGTTAGAAGAATTCTAAAGTTCGGATATTGTACCTTGACTCTTGTTAATAAGAATAAGGCACGGCGTAACGGAATATGGTAGATATAAGTCAAGTCAAGGATCATTCCTCGATAAACAAATGTGTACAATGACATATGGTCGATAAAATAGAATGATCTACTCATCCATAGTATACAAGAGTTATCGACGGGGTAACCAACTCTAAAGCACATCATATGAAAATATTTCTAACAACTGAGTCATGAATTTCTACTTGTGTCAAGCCTGCCAGACTATTGTCATAAGGGCTTTAGTGGTATGGGCTGTAGTGATCATGTATTGCTGTTGATAACTGGTAGATCATAATATGACAGGGTATTTAAGCTATGGTATTGGCTAAGCTAATGACTGTGGTGTTCCAATACTAGTTAGGTCTTAATAATAAAATTTACATAACTAGGGTAATATTTGTTGGGAACCAATCTCTGGATGGGTGTCTACCATAGCCATGGTAAATGATTATCCTTACTTTTGTCTAGTCATCTCATGCCTAAACTGTGGGTTTTGGTCAAGGAAAGGTTGGGTTAAGGCTTAAGGGTTATTAGTTAAAGCAAGCTTCAAGCAAATAATTAGAGACTCACAACAATTGGTTTCTTGAGAATAGATAGTCTCCTAGGTTGGCATTTTGAATTAGGGTAAAACTATAATTATTCTCAAATTCAGATGGCTAGAAGGTCCCAATAGTAGTTTGAGGGTCGAGGGAAGAACGAGTAACTCAAGGCAAGGTTCTAGTCACATGGCTGGCCGATGTTAGCTACACTTGTGTATACAACTCTCATAGCCATGGGGGATACTCTGTATCTCTCTACCAATTACGAGCTTTCGTTTTTCCAAATCGGTGAAAGACAAAAACAATAAAGAGTTCAAGGAAGATGTCTCTGAATACAATTACGTGATTCAAAGGCGAATGTATAATTCAAGAGGAATTGTCAATATAGTCGCAGATGAGATCCTAGATACCTCGATATCTCAATCCACATGGAATAATCAAAGAGAGAGCGAATCGAGTGCACTAAGGTTGATCAGATCGTAATACATTGATTCTGATTAGACAACATTTTAGTAGGCGTCCCCAATTAACATATATCTTGAATCAAGCTCGATAAAAGAGTAAGCTTGCAAAACTAGGCTGTAATAGCAGCATTGGTCAAGATAGTCAAAATATAAGTATGCAAAATTTTTGAAAGGAGGCTCAAGTAGTTCGAGTTTTGTGAGAATCAAAACCTTACCTGGTGTTCTTGCTTATACAGTCATCCTTCTTTCTTCTGATCCATATGGCCTTGGCCGACTAATGGGTTATGAACCTCTAAGTTCTATATTCTAGGTAAACCTATTAGTGTCAGTCAATTACCTCGTTAATAGATCACAAGGACCACAGAATGCTAGGTTATGAGACATGCTACCCAACTTACAGAACTTTCACTAGTATTGGCTTTAGATCTTATGGGATATACAGGGCATTTTCCTATCCTCTATAGTATCCTAAACTTGTAATCACGTCTGAAGTCATTCGAGAATTATGCCCCGCCCGTATACTTTGGCTGCGGTAAACCCTTGGTTCTGTGATTCAAATGTGATATGCTATCAGATACTCTACCTTATATTGACACAAGGTCTAAAGAGGTCCACGAAGACATAGTTTTAGCAATATTCCATAAACTATGATTCTTTGAAATAATTTCAACTCTATGGGTCGTGCCTCGCCAGTGCGCTGCTGTCTAGCCATTGCAGTCGTTAAATTATTCCAACTATATTCCTAAGAACTTCAAGGAGCTGCTAGAGATTCAACCTAGTTGACTATGATAGAAAGCGTAAACATCTGCCTATAAGTCTCAATCCTTAAAGTAAAAGACTGATCGGGGAGGAAATAACTGAAGACAAGAGAAGTAAGAACATTCTAATCTTTATTTCATATGTATTTCAAATGGTTGAGGGAAAACATTGAATCAATCTACCTCGAGATTCGTATATGAATAACAGAATCAGAAATTATAAACTAATTCCTTACGACAAAATAGGATTTTAAATAGGCAATTCTAACTTATGATATATGGTTTATATCTAATAGAGCAAAAAAAAATTGAACCGTTTATCAAGATTAGAGCCTTAATTCTAGGAAAGTCTAACTTACCAAGTGAATAGTATATCCACATTGGATCATGTCGTCATATCAAAAGTAATAGTATATCTATAGAGATCGGGGAAGCTATCTAAATTTAATAATTTCTTATCTAAATTGCATGGCCTATCTGACAACCTTAACTACCCAACGGTCAATTTGAACAAGGGTCCTAGTCATTCTCTTAAATCAATTTAACTCTAAGTTGTGAACGAACATTTTCTAGTCACAGGCTCGCAATAGTACGACTAAACTAAGTACTATCACGAGTTCGCATATTTTACGAAAACGGACCTGTATGGGCCACCACAAAAACTTGTCACGATTCACACCCGCTTTTCAGATATGAGATGTGTCCAAGCCAGCCTACGCCGCAGAGTCGGCGGTAGAACGCTGTCACGGCCATGATGCTCAAAATCACATAAATAACTTTATTGCTCATTCACATTTCTAAATTTATTGCAAAATTTACAACATTTATATTTAAAGAAAATACAAGGTTCTTACACATATTTGAAAATGATACCACTTCTATCTAATTTCTAGGTTCCCGTCTACAAGTACACCCATATCTCCCAATGCTAAGAGAAGCCACAGCTAACCTGAAAAATATTGATTTCCAGTCAGGAATTGAACAAGCACACAAACCGACGGCAATACAAAAATACAATAGAATTCACAAGACATGAGAATAACATATGTGAGATAAAAACTATAAAGTAACCGATGTCATGGCAAGCGGTGAAGAAAACCAGGAAACAAATAAAAGACAACTATCTATGTGTTTTAAAATATCTTGTTCGACATGTGAATGGCTAAGGGATAAATACGGCACCCTGCACGTGTCGTGTGCAGCTGCTATCAGTCAAGATCAGACATTTTGGGATGGGTAAGGGGTAGTTCACACATCTACTAAGATATTTTCTCTTCCGACTAGTACTCATGGACTCGAACAGGTCACGAAACACGAAAACATGATAATCACGAAATATAGTAAGTAGAGTCCCATGATACTAATTTCCGTACGACAAGCATGTCAACAAGCAGTAAGATATATGTATAAACATGAAACGTAAAAACTACTATGAATCAAAAAGCAATCAGAAAGTGCACTTGCCTGAGGTCCTTTGCTGGTGAAACCGATAATACTATACTACTCAATGAGCCACAAGAGTCAAACTCATACAACAGTCTCCAGATACTGAAATAGACATTACCAATATTTTTAGAATAGTCAAATTAGCTAGGATTACATGCCCTTAAGTCCAATTCTGGACACAGGGACAAAACGGTAATTTCGGGCCAAAATGATGTCCGCCGTTATACCCGCTTTGCACCGAAAAGCGTGCCAGAGTCAATCGTCTCTAAAGTCGTCAAACTACATGTCTTCAAATTCGTTTTGATGATACGAACCCAACCGTATGTCCAAAGTTGGATTCCGGCGGGCCGTGCACAAAATTGCCCGTTAAGTTAGATCGTGGGGCCCGCGAAATAGCGATCTGATCAACTGTCTCAGACTCGGACCAAACTTGGCATGCAGGACCAGAGAAATGATACGGTCCTATTGGCGCAAGTTTTGTCTCGATCTAACGAACGTGTATAAAGTAATTGGGAAATTTGCACAGAGGCCGATACGATAAATTTTGACGGATACGCATGAAATTCGTCGCGCACACGCAACCAATTTGAATTCCGTCTTATCCCGTACGTCCACGAAGTCGATATGCACCTTTTGATGCTTTCGGTTCGCGACCACGTCGCCCGGTTTGGCGGGACGCACGTCGTATCGGAGGAATTTTCTAGGTTTTTAATATTTTTAAAACAGCTTTTTGTTGATTTTGGAAATCGAATAACTCTACACCTACTTAATGAAATCAAAATCTATAAAAGGGGTTTCACTGTCGTATATGTTGTCTACGATTTCCTTCAAGTAGATTTTGTAACTAATTATTGCTCTGTTGGAAATCTCTCTTCCAAATCACGAGTTTGAATTAAGAAACTGTTTACTATTTCAGTCATTTTTTGTGATCTTTGCAAGGATTTCCTGGAAATCCTAATCCATTAGAATTTATTCTACTTGAACAAGGTTTGAGAGGGACAACTAGGCTATCCAAAACATTTTACGGATCAAATTTTTGTGGAGCGATAAGAGAGAAATCGAAGTCGAAAGTGTTGTACCTTGCTAACGGGACTGCGGGGTTTCCCGCGGCTGTTGTGCACTTTTCCAGCGAACGCCGTCGTCGAACTCTGACGTGCAGGCGTCGGGGGTGGTCGTCCGACGTCGGGGGAGGCCCTGGGTGGTCGCACGGGGTTGGCAAGGTGCGGCTAGGGTTTGATTTTAGAGTTTCTCTCTCTCTCGGTCTCTCTCGATATATATTTATATATATACTCGAGTTTTCCTCTCGGTTTGGCTTCGTGGGAAGATGGGGCTCGGGTCTGGGCTGGAATGTTGCTGCTGCTTCCTTTGTTTCTTTTCCTATTTGCATATATATATTTACATATATATAAATACCTATATATATATAAATACCAATATATATATATATATATATATATATATATATATATATATATATATATATATATATATATATATAAATATATATATATATATATCTATATCTATATATATATATATATATATATATATATATATATATATATATATTCACACACATATACATATATATTTATCTATATATACACATATATGATAATATATGCGTATAAATGTAAATCACAATACAACAATTAAATACTACAAGTATAACCCTTAATTATAATATTGGAATCTTAATTTATATACTAGGCAATATATGAAATTAGATTGTTATACATATATATATTTATATAAAACCTAAATTTATATATCAGGAATATAATCATATATATGCACATCTATATACCTATATAGCCTACATAAATCCTAAAATCCCATAATACATGTTTAAGGAGATATTCACTATAATTATCAAATAAAATATTATTGATATTTTTTATATGGAAATTTAATATATATATAAAAACATTTACCTGACCACTACATAAATTACGAAGTACGCACATTCATACAACACACCTATTATCGTGAATGTCTTTGGTCGCTCTACAACATTACATGGGCCCGGATTTGGTTCGGGCCAAGTCCGGACCAGTTTGGTACAACTGGGTCACTTAAACATCAAATAATAATAATAATGGATAATTAAACTATTTATAATGGTCATGTCACAACTTGGCCTGGTTTTTCTAGTTAGAACATCACTATGGACAGGTCTCCCTTACCATGGCTAAAACACTAGTCAAAGTATGCTACTGCACTATCCGTGTCATGATTCTTTGCCGTCTTGTACTTCAAAACTCCACTATGGCTAAAGTCATCTACCGTATTAACTAACTAAGAAATTATTTATAAAAATTCTAAAAATCATAATTCAATTTAAATAAAAAAAAATATATAATATCAAAATTTTGGGAAGAGGAGTTACACATGCACGAAGTTATGAGCTAGTTTACAAAGGGGCCGATACGGGATATCTCGACGGATACGTATCGATTTCGTCGCACACACAAAGCAAAATCGTGTTCCGTCGACTCCCACACGTCGATAACATCCATACGCGTCTTTTGATGCTCATGGGTCGCGACCACGTCGTCCGGTTTGTCGGGGCGCACGTCGTATCAGAAAATTTTCCTAAAAGTTTATGTTTTGAAAATGATTTTTTCCTGATTTTGGAAATCGATTTTCTTTGCACATATTTAACAAAATTAGGGACTACAAGATGGGTTTTAATCTCGTATATTTTGTCTAAAAACTTGTTCATTTAGATTCTCTAATTAGTCGATGGTTTGGCAATGGTTTGCCTTCCAAAACATTGTTGGGGACTATTTTTATGTTTTGTTTTGAACATATTTTTTGATGAACTTCGGGTCGATTTATCGGACAATCTACCATGCTAAACTTTTATCTACTAGAAGGAGTTCGAAGATGTTTATGTTGTGATCGAACCTGAGAAAGCGGTTGGAAAAATGATTGAGCGAGGAGGTCGATTCCTTGCTGCGAAGTTAGCATCACAGAGGAACTGCTGTTGTCGTTTTGCTGCTGCAGTCACTGTCGCGCGTGGCCTGGCCGGTGACCAGCAGCTCGCGCGACGGTACGCGGTCGGGGGTAGCCGCCTAGGGGTCGGGTGGCGCTATTAGGTTGTCGGCCTTAGCTTAGGATTAGGGTTTTGATCTCCCACTCTCGTTCTCGATCTACATATAAACAGCTGCTTGGGGGGTCTACAGTGGGCTCGGGTTTGGGGGTAAGGTTCTGCTCGGTTGGGCTTTTGTTTTTCCTTTCTTTACTCTTAGTAGCTATAGTTATATATATATATATATATATATATATATATATATATATATATATATATATATATATATATATATAGGAATAAGGGTGAATTTATTCTTCGCATATAGCGGAAAAGGTATTACAATACATAGATATCACAACTTCTCATGCCCCAAAATATACAATTATGGGGCCATTACTGATACATCGAATTCTATGTTATGTAGAATTCCAATAGAGAGGGTAGTCAAGCCCTCGAAAATACGTTTGTCCCGCTCCTTCCAGATGTGCCAAACAGACGCGGCGAGTCAAACTCTGGCTCTTCTGGCTCATCCCGGATCCCGGCCTCTATGATCTCGGATCCAGCTGAGAATGCTCCGGATGTCTCTATCCACCCCAACTCCTCCTCTAAGCTGTGCGTACTGCTCAGTCCAAATGTGCCAGGTCACCGGGCATACAAAGAAGAGATGTCCCATGGATTCATCTTCCTCATTACATAGCACACATTTGGCATCCGGGATCTGTATCCCAAACCGGAGGAGTCTGTCTCTCGTCATCAGTCTACCCCGGAGAAGACGGTATACACATAGTTGCATTTTACGGGCAACGCCCTTGTCCCAAATGAAGTCCACATCCTCAGCCCGGTCATGGTGGGTCCGAACCAAGTCGTAGCAGCTACGAAAGCATAATAGACCTGACCCGCCCCCGTACCTGGGCCGGCCCAGCTCCATGAATCCTCCGCCTGGCTAGCGTCAATAGTAATAAGGCAAATCTCCTTGGCAAGCTGAGCAGTAAATGGATATCCTTCTGGCCTCTAAACTCTATCTCTGATAATCCGACTACATGTGAGCCCCCTGCCCGCTTCTATGTCCAGCTGCCCGCCCAATAGCTCGAGTAAGGATCTGGAACCCAACCAAGGGTCAAGCCAGAGGTCGGTAGTCGTCCCATCCTTCATGTGCCTGCAGATAGCGGTCTGAAGCACCGGTCTACACCTCAGAATGGCCTTAAATGTGACCGAGAAATTGTTGTCTATCCTGCAGGCCCATAAGTTGGTCTTCCTCAGGTATCTGTTCGCCATCCATTCCGCCCAGAGGGACCCCCCTTGATGAATCTCCAGGCCATCTTCACACAAGCTGCCTTCCTGACCGTATGGAGAGGCCTCAACCCCACTCCTCCTTCCTCCCGTGGCCGACATAACTGGTCCCAGGATATCGCATGCATTCCTCCCCTCCATATGAAGTCAGTACAGATGGCCTCCACTTTTTGAATAGTAGCCGTGGAGATCTGGATAGATTGGAGCCAGAACATCGTGATGCCTGCAATAACCGAACGCACCAACTCAATCCGTCCGCCAAATGATAGACCCGCAGCTTGCCAGCCTTCCACTCTCCTCTGAACAAAGTCCACCAAGCTGTAACAATCCTGCTCTCTGGCATAGTTGATCGTCAGCGGGACCTCCAGGTATTTCACTGGGAGCTTACCTCTGTCCACATCTAAGGCGAAGGCTCTCTCCTCCTGCTGTGTACACCGAGAGCTAAAGTAGACTCTGCTCTTCTCCCGGTTTAACTGGAGCCCAGATAGCCGCCTGAACTCCTCCATAATATCAGAGAGCGCTCTCATTCCCCGCATGGAAGGCTGGAGTAGCACCAATAAGTCGTCAGCATAGATCAAGTGGGATACAACCGGACTCACCAACCGAAAAAGGGGAACGATCCTCTTGCTATGCACTGCCGTATCCATCATACAAGTAAAGTACTCCATCACTAAGGTAAATAGATACGGGAAGAGGGGGTCACCTTGCCTCAACCCCTTGTTGCTACAGAAGTAGCCATGTGGCGTATCCTGGATGAGGACTGAGAAAGTAGGGAAGCAGATGCACTCCCTCACTCTTGCAACCCACCTCTCGTCGAACCCCATGGCAAGCATCAAATGACACAGAAAGTCCCGGTTGACCATATCATAAGCTTTCCAGAGGTTAAGCTTCACACAAGCCTTCATCCCCCCAGGTTTGCTGAACTCCCTCACCATCTCATGAGCTAGCAGGCTGTGCTCCGCTATCGACCGGTCCTTGATGAACGTTGCTTGATTCCGGGACACCAATCCCTGCATAATCCCCTCCATACGCCTGCACATAAGATGATTGATAATCTTGTAAAGAAAATTACAGCAAGCTATGGGCCGAAAATCTGTAAGTGAGGTCGCTCCCTCCTCCTTTGGAACCAGCGTCAAGAATGTGTGGTTCATCTCCTTCAGAAGCCGGCCCTCCACAAAGAACTCCTGAACCGCCGCTAGAACAGGTGCCTTAAGCACACCCCAGTGTCGCTTAAAGAACCTTGAAGAGAAGCCATCAGGCCCGGGAGCTTTGTTGGGATTAGCCTTCATCACAATGTCTTCCACCTCCTCCATCCTCACAGGTGCCAAAAGCAGACTGTTCCCATGGCGGGACATCAGTCTCTTCGTGACTAGGGCAGGGAACGTGCTAGAGTAGTCTACTGATATAGTTCAGTGTAAAATCTGACGGCCTCCTCATGAATCTCTACCAGGTCCCCTACAAGACGTCCCTCAGCATTCAGAAGTCTGGTGATGCTGTTCCGGTGCTGACGGGTGCGGATCACATCGTAGAAGAATTTGGTGCAGCGGTCTCCATCTTTGAGCCAGGTACATTTGGCCCTCTGTGCCGCACTAATCTCCTCCTGCAGTCTCATGATGCTGACCTCCTCAATCAGGATCTTCTCCTTAGCCGCTAGCTCCCCGTTCAGAATGTCAGCTTGTAGGGCCACCTGAGTGTCCCGAAGCTCGGCTTCCTTATCCGCCAGAGAAGTCTGCGGTCTCGTCTTCACCCACCCTTTGATGACCCGCTTGAGCTGCTTGAGTTTGTGAACCATGCGGAACTGGGCCGTGCCTTTCCGGAAGTGCTGTATCTCTCCCATAACCACCTCCTCATATCCAGCCGACAGATACCAGTTATTGTTATACCGAAACAGCCTCGCCCACAAAGTGGGTCTCACACAGAGGCCAACCCGGATAGGAGAATGGTCGCTAGTACCCGTCGCCAGACCTTCCGCCACCGAGTTCGGAAAGCACCTGAACCACTCACTATTGTCCAAGGCCCGATCCAATTGACAAGCAATCCGATTACGTGTAGCCTTGTTGTGCCAGGTCCAAATATGTCCAGCTCGCTCCAGCCCCTGTATCCCTGACATAAGCAGACACCTCTGGAAGTCGTATAAGATCGAGTCCGGAACAGGACGGCCTCCCACCTTCTCTTGACGGAGCAGCATAGCATTAAAATCCTCCATGATGAGTAGAGGAAGATGCATGTTGTCCGCCATATGACCCATATACACAATGTCCTCCCATAAAGTCGTCGGGAGTCTCCGATCATTGTGTCCATATACAGCACCCAGGATGAATCGGAACCCAATTTTGTTCTCGAAAGTAACGCCGATGTGTTGTTCTGATATATGAATCTGTACCCCCTCCCAGCTGCCTTTGTTCGACCAAACCCAGATCCTTGCCATACCACAAAGATCTAAGTTGTGAATGTGATCCCAGTTTGCCGGAGTCTGACGCGAGAGCATAGCGGCCCCTCTAATCTTTATCTCCAGCAGGATAGCAATGTCACATGACTCTCTCCTCAGAACCCCTCCAATCTCTCTCCATCGTCCAATGGAACACCCCCCCTAATGTTCTATGCTAGGACCGACATCTAAATAATAGATGAGGGGTCCCCCTGGAACTCGTCTGGATCGACGCTCGAGGGAAGTGTCTCATCCGCCTGATCAATGACTGTATCTACCATGGAGGAAGGGACAAGATGAGCCTGAATCCTGCTAAGAGTAAGAGCCCAGTCAGAATTGGCTTTAGTCTGGTCATCCATATCCCTCGTCTGGGGTATATCCTCTAATGTGGCCGGAGCGTGTCTCTTCCTGCTGTTGTAAACCTTAATTATCGGGGAGGCTTCCACCACCATCTGACCACTATCAGTCGCGCTCATACCCCTGGTCACCATAGTCCTCTGTGGCCTGAACGGGACCAGTGCACCCTGCATGCTCTCCTGTCTCGGCGGTGATCCTGTCTCTAGCCTTCTATCAACCTCCATTAATGTGTCCTCCTCCATATGTCTGTCTGGCGTCGTCTTCCAGGCAAGTGGCTGGAAGCCATCTCCTTCCCAGGTGCCTTCGTCGGAACCGACTCCGTCCCAGGTGCCTCCGTCTGAGGCACCTGTGGCCTGGCGACCTCCTTCCACTTGTATTTGCATGCACTGGTAATGTGTCCAAAGCACTCGCAGTAAGAACACATGGATGGGACCCAATCATACTCCACCGACTGCGTCAGAACCTCTCCAGACGGTACCTGATACTCAAGCATGCTTGGTAGCTTCGAGCCTGCCTTGATCTCCACGAAGACCCTGGCGTACATCAGTCTGGTACGAAAAGCAGTGGCCTCATCTGCTTTGATCGGCTTCCCTACGAGGCTGGCGAGTCTCATGAGGAGTGGGATGCTCCAGTATTTCACTGGAAACTCTAGGAATCGGATCCAGACGGGGATGGCATTCAACACCTCCTTCTCACACCTCAGCTCCGGTGTCCATTCCTTCAATATAATGAGTCTCCCATCAAATGACCATGGCCCTCCCTACAAAGTCCTGGTCACATCCTCCGCCAGCCCAAACTTGACATAATGAAACCCATTCTCTCGGAAGAAGAATTCCATGCTGCCTTTGGGTCTCCAGACTCTCTCCGCATAACCTCGGATTTGGCCATAGAACGGCTTGTTCCCTAACACATATAGCACCAAGGTGTTCTTCCAGAAGTCAGAGACCTCCGCTATTTCCTCTGCGGGGAAGTATGCCCTGAGTCCTCCACCGACCGCCATCGGGGTAACATAATCCATGGACAGTGGGCTTTTCGATTCCACTGGCGTACATACCTCCTTCCATGACCGAGGCCTCTGCTCCTCAGAGGGGGTCCTGATCGGAGGGTTCGCAGGGAGTACCAGGCCTTTCCTGCCATCAGCAACGGCAATGCCCTTACCCTTCTCTGCCGCCGTCGCCTTTGGCCTCCATCCTGGTACAGTACGCACCATACCTCCTCCACGACAACGGGTATCAGCTGTACTTGCTGATGACCGAGTCCCATAGTTCCCTGGCCCCTTCCGCCCCGATATATGAGTTTGGGTTCCTCGTAACCCTCTAGCCCGGCGTCTCGCTACCGTCTGCCAGCCCGCCTCTTCTGGGTTGTCCACCCCGGTCCCGGACCTGAACTCGAAGACGGGGGCCGAAGCCCCCGATCCCCTCAGGCCACCGCCCGACCCCTCCTCCGGGGAGGACACACCGCCGCCGCCCGGCCTGGGACCGTCCGGCCTGGGACCGCCCGGCCCTGCTGTGCTTCCGCCGCCTCCACCCGACCCCCCCGCCTGGGGGGTCCCATTGCTACCTTCCGACCCCTCCCCCTCCGGGGAGGACCCTCCGCCGCCGCCTGGGTTGAGCCAGCCATGCCTAGACCCGCTTCCGCCGCCTCCACCCGACCCCCCCCGCCTGGGGGGATCCCGCTGCCACCTTTCGACCCCCCCTCGCGTGGGGGGGTCCCTTGCCGACCGCCGCCCGACCCTCCTCTGGCCTGGTGAAGCTGCCCTCCCCCTCCCGTTCCTCCCCACCGACGTGCCTCCCTTCCCGTGAGCGGATCGGGGGGTCGAAGGGGAGGCAAAGGTGCCGTCGACGAAACCCTAGCAGAGGGCGCCGCGCTCTTCATCGAATATATATATATATATTCTTTTTGTTTTCTTAAAACCAAGGCCTATGAACAACGCCACCCAGCCAGCCTTGGCCCGGAGGCCGTGGACAACGCTACCCAGGTGCCCCCGTGGGAGTGGGAGCTCGAACCCGCGCCCTCACCCCCGAGTTCCAGCGGTCTTACCGGTACGCCATCGCGCTACTGCCATGTATATATATATATATATATATATATATATATATATATATATATATATATATATATATATTTCTTTCTTTCTTAAAACCAAGGCCCGTGGACAACGCCACCTAGCCAGCCTTGGCCCGGAGGCCGTGGACAACGCCACCCAGGCACCCCCGTAGGAGTGGGAGCTCGAACCCGTGCCCTCACCCCCGAGTGCCAGCGGTCTTACCGGTGCGCCACTGGCATATATATAAAATATATATATATATATATATATATATATATATATATATATATATATATATATATATATATATATATATATATACCCAAAATATATTTCCTTCTAATTTCAAAACCCATGAATAACCATAAAAATTGTCATGACATTTCTAAAGCAAATAATAACCTAGTGAAAATATTATTTATTAGACATAACAATTATTGATTTATAGAAAATAGTAATTAGCCCTTAAATAAATTCGAAGTATATATACATATATAGAAATATATAACCCAATGTATATTTACTACTATATGTATCTTTAGCCTATAAATCAAAATTAAAGCTAAGCAATTACATTTTTAGCAAATGTCATCATAACTCATAATAAAATATTGTTATTACTAGCAGTAACACATATATGACATATATGCATATATACAATTGCTTGCAAAAATATATTCAATAAAACATTAAGATAAAGTACAACATACCCACACATAATATATCGACACGGACGTTTTTGGACACACTACATAACTACATGGGGTTGGGTTTGGTTCGGATCTGTTTCGGCTAAATTGGTACAACCAGGTCTAATAAAAATCAATAATTTACTTAATAAATAATTAAATCGTTTATAGGGTTTAAGTCGCAACTTGGCCTGATTTTTCTAGTTAGAACATATCTATGGTTCAGCCTTCCCTAGCATGGCTAATACACTAGTCAAAACACATCACTGCACTATCTGTGCCATAAGTTCTCGTCATCTTGCACTCTAAAACTTAACCATGACTAAAGCATTATATCGTAATAATTAATTAATTAAATATTTATAAAATTCCAAAAATTACCATTTAATTCGAATAACTAATTAAAAATATTTTAAAATTTTCGGGAAGAGGGGTTACATTTTGACCTTAAAAGTTATTAATAATTTAATTGGCCTAACGTCTATTGGAATTTCTTTTATGCTTTAATCATGGGCTTGGGCCCTAGATATTATTTGATTGACATATGGTTATGGGCTTGTATTACAAGTTAATGTCTAGCCTTTTACCTTTAGTATAATATTGATATATTTTAGATACTTTCTAAATAGTTACAAATACTTTTAAATATCCATTAATAGCTTAAATGGTTACAAATATTTCTTAAATAATATAACTATATTTTTTAACTTGTGACTAATCTCCTAATCAAATTCCTTGAGTAATCAAATCATAATTATGACTATTATAGTCGTTTCTTATTTTCTTGATTCGATTATCATGCCGAACTCTGATTTTGGACTACTATATACCAAACTAGGCTATTTAGACTATGCTGGACTCAATGGAACCGCCTGTACCATCGTTTGAGACCACCTTGTGGAGCTTAGTATTGTACCTATTCTGTGTCGATACGTTCGTGTCGTGCACGTCGACTCCAACCAAATTGAGGCGAGTACATTCTCTGATAGTTTTCATTATTTGATTACTACTATAATTCAAGTATTTAGAAATGTTACTTATGATTCTTGACACGATGGTACACGGATTGGTATTGTCATTGTATCTTCAGTCATGAAATGTTACCTTAACTCATCGTAATGGTATCAGATACTATTCTCGTTGGTATTGGACAACATTGGATATTCTTGGATAACACTGGAATATTGGATAACATTGGCTAGTAACGTGTCATGGTTGGATCCATCATATCAGTCGGGGCGGGGGAAATACTAGTTAGATATGTGATCAAGAACTATCGACAAATAGTGTAAATCATTGGCTACTAGCATCATACACTTCACATATGGTTGAGCTAGCTTTCATTAGTGTAAATCATTGAATCTCCCAAGCCGATCATATATCTAATTGGTATTCTAAAACACATTATCTATTATAGTTTCATACTCAGTTCACTAGTTATATTGCTCGATCTTGATATGGTAGTTCCCCTTCCATTACTTGCTCGCATAGATTACATTTTTAGATTTATTGCCTGTCTCTTTTCATTATATTATTGCCTCAGACATGTTTTTCTTATTGTATATAGGATTTTTTTATTACTGCTTTATAATTTTTGTCAATTTAAATGGAACTGCTGTTAGTTTATGTACTTCGTTCCAATCCTGACTGAATAACCAATATTTTAGGAGTTGTTATGCCCCATATACCTGGACTACATGACGATGCTAGCTGAGACAGATTTTCGATGTTCTATTTTGCCGTGAGTTGACTTCTGGGAGCTCTAGGCCATTATTTCTTTATTTAGATTGTGTTTTTGTTATCGGATTTGTCTCCGATACATTCCTGCCATTTATGATCATTGTAGACTTTGGATTGATTCAGTGTTATTACTATGTTTTCTTATTCATATATGCCTTAGTCATATGTGATTGGAGTACACATTGTTATTATAGGTCATGTAGATGTTGAGATAATTGTTGGGTACTTGACAACGTTCTACCGCCGATACTGCGGCGTAGGTTGGGCGTGGCTCACGTACTTGTGCCCGAATATCCGGGTACAGATTGTGACACAAGTTGGGATCAATTCACTACCGATATGTATATAAAGAAGGCTGAAGTGAAGTTGGAAGATATAATGCGCTTCATTCACATTGAGGATGAAGCTAAAACAAGATTAATTTAATGTAGACTCTCTGTCCAACAGTTACTAAGGCGAACATGATCCAAACTTGTGACTTCTTTTTGGAGAGGTAAGTGAATTACTACCCCACCCCCAGAATGACTATGCTTTATATACAAAACCATAATGACATATAATGGATAAATGTCATATCCTTAAGAGACATGTATTTTTAGTTAGTTGGTAAAATCATATTAAATTAGATATAACTAATTACAATAACGATAAATATTTAGTAGCAAAACAAACTCGCAACAATATTAAGTAATTTTTTATACTTTATTGGACTCTACTTACGGGAAATACAAATGCGAGCAAATTTATTGTCTTCAAAATGGATGTTGTCCCCCCAAAAATAGGGATTTCAAATAGGGGTGTAAGTGCACATTTGGGTCAAACCGACCAAATCGAAGTGGACCAAACCCAACCGATCTATTTTTAACCGAACCGATAGTCCGATCGGATTTGTTCGGCTAGACTTTTTAAATAACATATTGGTTTGGTTCGTCAATAGTTTGGTCATTCCAAAAATCATTTAAAATCGAACAAAACCGGACCCACTACTCATCGTTAAAAAAGGAGGACGTCATATTTTTTTCTCATATATCAGAATGTTTGAAGAAATGTATCGCGCTCATCTCATACATGTTATGCTCAATAATAATAGATATTGTAGTAGTAGTTTGCTATAATAGGACTTATTTATTTAGAATTCCTTAGTAGTTGTTGTAATTCGTACTGCTTTCTCACTAGAAGGTGTCAATTCCGTTGGTATCTCATTGGAAATGAGAATTTCATTTAGCAAATAATGGGTCAGTAGTTGAGATGCCTTTCCATGGTGTGGGATGGCGGTGGCTGGCAAGAGCAAGGTATATGCCGGGATTGTTCTAGGCTACCAAGTACTGGTACAAACAACCCACTGTTGTAATTGTATTTGTTCCAGTGAAGCATTCAATCCTATAATCGTAAAAGTGTGCCATCAAAGTGTCACTTTTTGTCCTTTGCCCTAGTTTGAGCCTAGGCCTAGTGCTGATGCGAATAACACACTGTTATAATCACATTCTTAATAATGGAGCATTTAATCAGGAGTATCTCCTATAATTGCAAATTGTGACATCAAAGTGACACTTTGTGGCTTTCGTCCGAGTCCGAGCTAGGCCCAAAAGGACCTAGGAAATTGTGATAAAAACAAATGATGCCTGCAGGATTCGTTCTTTGTCCACTTGAAAAATCCTACCATACTTACCACTTGGACTGATACATCATATGTGTATAATTCAATAAATAATAAACTAATATTAAAATACACACACATGAGATTTGTCCTACAATGAAGTGGTCGGATCATGAATTGACTAGCCCAACAAATAATAATGTTGTGTACCTATAGTTATAATTCCTTTTGGGTATGTTCAGAAAATAAAAAGAAAAAAAAGGAAACATGTTGGCCCATTGGTCATGATCATACCTGATTTTGATAATCAACGCCAACTTTGGTCATTACGCAAAACATATATACTGCCACAGGTTTACAGGTCTCAAGTCTGCACGTACTACTGCTACAAGCTATAAAAGTCTCGTCGTCATCAAAGAACCAAATACAATAGAATCAAGATCAAGTTTTTACATATTTATTATGTATTTTTATTTTTATTGAGTCTAGGAAAAATATGTAAGGTTGATCAGGATCGGTACTAGCTTAGCTAATCTCAATCCAAAAAAAATCATATCCTACCTAACCACAAATATATATCCAATGTCCACATTCCAAATTAGCCCAAAATCTAACCATTTGGCCCAAACTAGGTCTGACAAAACTCAGACAGAACTTTGCCAGAACTTGGCCCGAGTTCAGTCGGGGTGGTTTGAACAAAATTTTAAATTCCCTCAATATCTGCATCTAACGTTTGAATGCGAGATTTATGCATCCAAACTCTACCCGAACTCTGTCCGAATTCAGTCTACAAAAATACTATAAAAGGAGAAGAACTTTCATATTTTCAAATCACTCATTTCTTTCCTTTTCTATTTATTTCTAAGTGTTTTCTACGAGCTATACTTTCAAATCTAGTCTATACTACTCTTAGCCAAGCCAGTACACTTTCTGTTTAATCTAGAGTTTAGTGTTGAAGAGTTATATCAGAGGCTAAATTTAGAAAATGTTCCAGTTTTCAAATTGCCTTCTGGAGTCGGTCGTGCACTCATCGCCAATCATGGTGTTATGAAGTCGGTCGTGCACTTGTCCCCAAGCATGATATTGTAGTGTTGCAAGCACTCAATTAAAGTTTGTGCCATAGTGGATTAACATCGAGCATGAGTACTCGAGACTGGATTAGTCTTCTACGACGGAAACCAATATATATTACTGTGTCACTGAGTTTGATCTTCTTAACTCTTTACTCCAATTCATTTATTGTTATATCATTTGCTCTTACTTGCCATAGTTCATAATTTTTAATTGTGAGATTTATTCTGCTACAGACGCACACACTCTATTCACCTCCCTCTAAAGGTGCTCAATGGTCCTACAATTGGCATCAGAGCAGGTTATACATATACATAACCATGTTCTAGAAAGTATATATATATGGTAGTCGTTAAATCTATATTCAATGATGAAGGAAAATTCACAAATAGACCCCCACTATTTGATGGAACAAATTATACCTATTGAAAAATATGAATGAGTTTCTTTCTTAAATTACTGGACTTCGATCTTTGGTCGATAGTGATAGACGGTTATAAAAAACTGCCTAGAACAATGATTGGTGGTGTATTAGTAGACAAGTCCTATGACAAATATATTTAGCATGAAATGACACAGGCTAGTCTAGATGCACGAGCCATCAATGCACTATTATGTGCAATTGACAAAATCGAGTGTAATCGCGAATCCACTTGTACCATATCTAATAAAATTTGGAGACTTCTTGAGGTAACTTATGAAGGGACTTCGCAAGTGAAGGAATCCAAAATTAGTAGATTGACACAAGAATACGAGTCATTCAAGATAAAACCCAATGAGTCAATTACACAGATGTTCACTCATTTTTTTGATATTGCTAATCCTCTACAATCTCTTGGTAAGGATTACAACAATCACGAGAAGATCAGTAAGGTACTACGGGCTCTAACAAAGAACTGGAACCCGAAGGCCACCATGATCATAGAAGGAAGCGACCTCACAATGATGAAATTAGAGACACTGATGGACAAGCTCCTGACCCATGAGTTGGATAGTGATGAATAGGCCCTGCTAGTCAAGAACTTCAGAAAATTCTTAAAGTTTGAGCGATCAAACTGAAACAAGAAGGACATCCACAAAAGCAATAAAGAAGAAACTATTTGCTTTTGATGTAAGAAGTCAAGGCATATGAAGAATGACTGTCCACTAACGAAGAAAAGTAGTCCATACGACTGATCGAAATCAAGCAAAAAAGCTACAACTGGTCGAAAGTATGCTAATAGTAGCATCTGGTACGAAATTGAGGACAGTGAGTCATAGGAGGAGGATAGACCCAGCAACAGTGCAAATGTCTGTCTAATTAATGACATACAATAAGGTATTTGAAAACCCTCTCTATAACAATTTTACATTCGATCAGTTAGAAAATGCCTTTAGCGAATTACTTGAATAGCACAGAAATGTGTTAGACAAGTATAAGCAGTCTCGCAAAGAGATTAAGGCATACACAACTGAAGTAGCTAGATTGTCTAATCTTCTAGAAGATATTAAAGAGACATCTAGTACTGGTAATATGGAAGAAATAGCCAAGATTAGATTGGAATATCATGAGGCTATCCCTACTATAGAATAAAAAAAGAGAGGCTATGTCAAAGTACAAGAACTTTATGGCATAGAAAAGATGAGACACCTTGTCACTGAGCAAAGACTCACAGATATGACTACAAAATTTGAAGAGTCTTGTACCATCTATAAAGAGTTAGAGATTAAATTAGGCAAACAGGTCACCCCTGTTACACAGCCTAAGGTTAGCCCTAACACCAAGCATACACGAAAAAGGACTAAACCAAAGAAAGCACAAAAGCAACACGTTCCTCACAAATACGCTTTTACATAGATGTTTCCAAGAAAGACACATAAAAAGTATGTCAACACAGAAACGAAGAGCACTATTTCTAATATCACATGCACATACTGTGGTGGACACGGACATATATCACAGTATTGTATAGCTAGAAATCTAGTTGACACAAATGTACTTGCTTGGTGTTTGTAAAAACAAAAGTTTGATTATAAACTAATTAGAAAGGTACAAGAGTACAATTGATTTCTGGAGAAGTACAACTTTAGGAATCTGATTAGAAGACGATCACTTTATCCCTTAGACGATGCGATGTCGAAGAACAAAGCCCTTGGAGAGTGCAGCAGCAAGTGCTCAGAAGATTATGATCATTAGTGATGCTTAAGAAGTGATTTGGAACTCTATTTATAGAGTTTTGAGATAACTTTCAGACAGTTACCCTGATTGGCGGAGACTTGCAATTGGTGCACCATCACCCATTTGTGCGAACGGCTGGCTTAACTGCTTGGGACGTGTGACATTCTGTAAGAGAGATGCGCTTGGTCGTGGATAGTATCACATACACATTCTTCGAGATTAGTAGCATGTGCACCACGTCAACTAACTGCTTCTGGATGATTTGATCAATTAACGCCAACTCACAAATAGCGCTTGGCATAATTTGATGATTAGCGCCCTCTGCTTCATTTAAATCTATAAAATAATGACTATCTCACACCAAATGATAAATAGCGTGAGGCAGCTGTCAGTCATGATTACCAAATCTGATACAATCTTTTCGAACGTCGTATGCTCGGGATTCAAAAAGATTTTCCTCGACTGACGTGTTTGTCAGTCATTATGACTGGCGCCTAGGCTTCTCGAGGAAGCTTGCCACGTGGGATCACATACCATTCTTCTGAGCGCCATTTGGTTCTGAGAGCCATTTGCTTCATGGGTGCCATTTGATTCTGAGTACCATTTGTCCAGCACCATCTGTTCTTTGTAGCAATTTTTTAGCTTCTACAAGACCCCCTTCAAAGATTTCAAATTTGAAAAATTTCAAAGTTTGAAATACTTTGAATAAGAAGCGGTTTTGCGTGATTGGCGCATGATAGAATCTTAACAGAAATGCGTTTCATGAGTGATTGGCACGACAGTTACAAATAGTCTTAGGCTATAAATAGCTGAGAGGAGAGAGAAAACTTTTACTCGAATTTTTCTTCCCGAGCCCTTCGTCTTCTTTTTCTCAACTTTCAGAAAGTTTTTCGATCATCAACGACAATGCCCCAAAGAAGTCAGCCGCTGATAAGGGCAAGGGAGTCGCCGGAGCTCCGCCGCACATATCACCACTGAGGGTGCCGTAGTACGTGCTACCGTCGACGAGAGCTGAGGAAGCGAACCCAGCGCTCGAAGGTGATCATCATAGAAGACAATGAACAGTAGGCTTAGCGCCATTCGATGGCAGTGCCAACCATCTCTTTCAGAGTCTTGGTTGGCACTGCACAATTCCACAAATAGCGCCACCTCTTTCAGAGTGCTGGCCATAGCGTGTGCTTTTTGTCTATTCAAAAAAAGTGCGTCGTGCGCTAAAAATCTTACATGCACAATAACTGTCATATGCGTAAGAAATGTTTGAACTGTCATATGTGCAAAATGTTTGAACTGTCATATGCACAAAATGTTTGAACTGTCATGTGCGCCACTTGAAGAACTGTCATCTTCAAATAAAAAAATTGTCATAAGGCACTTAACTTTAAGAGATTATCATGCGCCACTCAGAGACTATTTTTGCAATGTATGCACCATTGCATTGTATGCGCAATTTAAAGACTGTATTGTATGTGCAATTTTTAAGTTTTGTGAAGATTAAGCTTTTTTTCCTTCATGATCTTAACCTTTGCTTCTTTTCTTGTAGTTGACCTTAGAGAAGACCCAAATGCAGAGATATTGGCCTCTACTTTTTGAGTCTCGGAGTATCAAGAAAATTTGTCTCACGTCTTCTTCCCTCAATATGATCTTCCTTCTACTAGAAGAGCTCTGTTGGAGTCCCAAGATAATATGACTCTACTATGTATGATGAATGGTGAACCTTTCATAAGTTTGGATCAAGTGCCCTACAGGAGACCAGCCTTCTTGTTTGGCGAAGCCATCGAAAAACTCTCAGCCCAAATCGAAGCGGGAAAAGAGAGTCCATTAGAGTGGAGACAGACTAATGTATCTCACTGATATGATGAGGCATTTATCCCTATCCTATTACGCTCATGCCAGCCATCCTCGAAACATGGCGTAGGACCTAACCCCTTTCCAACAGGCTAGGGTTGGAAGGATATGTCACAGAGTAGGTCCTCAAATGAACGATATTTTCTTCAGTTCATCAAAGAGGCACAACACCCATTTAAGAGGCCTAAGACCGAGTTGTGTGCCACATGAGGATTCGTCTCTGCTGATTCCAGTTAGGATACCCTTCTTCGCTAACCTGTTTGCTAAAGCTGAAGGAAAATATCTGAATCAGATACGGTTGATGAGTCTGATGAATCCAGATATCAAACGCTGGAACCGACTTTTCGTTTGGGCTCTAAATAACATTAAGGATAAGCTTCTTGATTTGGAGCTTTATGAACCTATCTGGACTACTTCCAGCGGCATCTACACCAAATCCAATTTGTTTTTAGCCTTAGTGGAGAGGTATAACAACAAGACAGGCACTTTTGTGACCCTTCGGGGAGAAATAGGCTTTGTCCTTCATAAGATGCGATATATCTCTCATTTACCAATGGGTGACCACCCATATGAATAATACGTTCTAACAAATACAGAGTTGGACGCTTTAGCCGAGAAAAATCCAAAAATGGTGGCAGTCTTTGAAGAGTTGTTATGTTATTTTATGATCTGCACTCTTCTATATAAGAGCCATACAAAGGAGACATGTTATCTATCCAAATGTTGGTGTATTTGTTTTTGGGCCACGTCCAGGAAGTCAAGGTGCAAGAACAACTAGATTGTGAGCCTCCCTTCTTTGAACCGCCTGACTGCAGTACTATCAAAAAATTGATAGAAGAGTCAAATCATGTTGACAATGAGTTGATGGAGGATTGGCGTGAGTTTCCCGCTGGTACTCCCATCGAGACTTATATAAGACAAGGTGGTAGAAAGATGTCTCGAGAAGCGACCCTTGCAGGCTTTTTCTTCTTGTAACCATGGCGGTTCGTGGTTCCCAAAGCCAGTACTGTTGACAGAATCCACCGAGGTGTGCTATTCGCTGCTATGCGTTTAGTATTTGGGCATAAAATATATATTCTTTCTATGATGACTTGTCGGCTGAACGCAGGTCTTCATTCCTTTACAAATACAATGATGATGGATCCCGACACTCGAGACGAGTTTCCTCGTACTGAGATGCCGTATACTTATTTGTTCGGCTGGTTACTGCTGCAATATCCCATTTTAATAGATCCGGCTCTAGGTGTTGTAGGAGGGGATTTCATCAGACGTTATGCCATATCTCGATGGAAAGTGAACACTCTTACTGATTATAGAAAGGCATTGAACATGGGATCTGAGTGGAGATTCTACTGTATTTCTCCTTCTCTCGGATGTGAGAATCTTTCTCCTCTACTTATGGATTTAGAACCTATGGCTACTCGTCCACCTCCGGCTGCTTTCATGTGGTTGAAGATGATCAGACCCTCTCACATAGTATACCGGTTCGGGGATGAGTGCTTCCTGGAGCCATATACGCCTAGCCGATTTGCTCGCCAATTCGGCTATGATCAAATGTACGTTGAAAATGCAACCACTTGCCTAAAAGCTTATGGCTACTTGATCGATGGTGCTAGAGGATGGAGATATTATAGTGTAAGGGGCACTAAAGCTACATTTGTAATGCCCTCTGCTACTATTGAAGTGGGCCCACATATGTTATACACATATGTAAATTTTTATACTTCGGCCAATACCTTCTTTGAAGGCTCCTCTTTGTCTGATAGTTTTGTCACTGTCAGACGGTCGCGGGCAGGGACCAAGACTAATCTAGATATTAGAGAAGTGGATGATAATGCTCCTGCTGACGAGCCATTAGAAGATATACTTGTCGGTTTCCCTAATGAAGTGAATGATCCGCTGCATATTTCCCTTAAGAAGCAGAAAGAGAAATCTCCTGTAAAAGGGGCTAGCAAAAGACAGAAAGCTGGGGAATCATCTTTCTAATCTGCCCCATCCGAGCCTCCTTCTCCCCCTAAAGCTCGAAGAAAGAAAAAGAAAGAAGTAGTTATTATTACTGAACAATTTGCGGCGAGGACTAGATCTCAGATGCGACAGATGAAAGGAGGACTTTCTTCTGGGGGAATATGAGTAACTCCTTCTTCAATTCCAAAAGAAAGTAGAATTCCTACTAAAGGGACTAGTAGAGAGCCGGATGTGCAGGATGAACCTTGTGAAACCGAGGGATCACCTCCAGTACCGCTCAAGCGTAAGACAAAGAGAAAATTACTGGTGACTAGAGCTGCACAACAAGAAATTGCAACCCCCTGACTCCATCTGTGCCAGAGCGGTCTTTTGGTCAACCAGAACCATCACTGCCATTACAAGATCTAATGTCTCCAAAAGGTGATATTCTTAACATTTTAGTTTAACAAGAGTTAACCATTAGGCATTTGTATTGATATACATACTTATTTCCTATTTGTAGAGGTCCTAACAACTAGTACTTCGGCTCCAGCTGCTGTAGCGGATACTCTTTTGGTTCCTATTTCAGAACCAGTATCCGTAAAGATCACTATTCCTGTGTCTGTACTTGCTACGGCAGGAGTGATGTTGCCGTCCCCTACTGTTGATGTTTCGGAGGTCACAGTTCTCGAAGAAATGTTGGTCTCCGTTATCCCGGATGTCCCAGCTCCCTCTACTGTCCAAACTTCTACCCTCTCTCGAGAAGATAAAGAGATGATAGAAGCACTAGACGGCTGTGATTTCGGTGATGAACTAATTGAGGAGGATCCGATTGATGCTGC
Organism: Iris pallida; assembly: GCA_029216955.1. Taxonomy (NCBI): domain Eukaryota; kingdom Viridiplantae; phylum Streptophyta; class Magnoliopsida; order Asparagales; family Iridaceae; genus Iris; species Iris pallida. The sequence continues at coordinate 13,036,449 of JANAVB010013598.1, read as the reverse complement.
TTCTGACCCTGGTCAGAATGAAACTCCTACTCAAGTATTGGCCCAAGATTTAATGGCTAAGGAAGATCAAGTTACTATTAGGGGTAACGGTCACCAAAATGAGGGTGACCAAAGCCCTAGTGATACCAATCAGATGAGGAACTGCCAAGCGGTAAAGGTTTTGATGTTAAAGTTGAGGGCGACAAAGGCCTAGGTGACGATGAAGACGAAAATGAAGATATTGATATCAAATATGATATCGACATTGGGGGTGATGAGAACCCTAATGATGATAATGAAGGTGATAAAGACCTGGCTAAAGGTCTTAAAAATGTTGAGGGTGATGAAAACCCTAAAATTAATACTATGGGGATTCAGACCCCAACTGAACATGTTTTCGAAACAGAGGGGCAGAAGTAGAAGCCCCAGGTGACCAGGCTAAATCAGGGACTAAAAGTAGCTATTTTATGTCGGGCGGTTCAGAAGCTGGAAGCAGCCAAGCAGCCGTATCCGAGAACACCATGGCAAGGCTTTTCATAGTGCGAGATGTCGTACCTCGCGAGACTCCGTAATGCCGCCAGGCTCAGGTAAATTTCTGACTTTATTCACCATTGCTCCCTTAATGCTGTGTGATATGATGATTTTGCTTTCTCTGGATTATAGAGGGTCATATGGGGACCATTGTTGTAGCCCCGTTGACTTCTACGACTTTCAGTCTCAACTCCACCATGGCTCCTCTGGACATGGGGACTCATATTACGGAAGGAAGCTCTTCAAGGATGCCTGTACCAAAATCTCCTGGTGTATAATCTACTATTCCTCTATCTTTTGCCGAGGAGTAGGAGCTCATGTTGAAGCAGCGATGCCTGGTGTATCGGCGATGACCAATAACATCGTTGAGACTTATACAAGTGCCTTCTTTACCTCTCTGAATATTCTTGTTTAGATGGCCTTGGAGAAAATCCACCCTTATGAGTCAGTAAGGAAAACTGCCTCTTTTGCATTTGAAGCCATACGTGGTCTTAGAGATACCGAAAGGGTCAACTTTTTGGAGTATGTCTTGAATGAGCTTGAAGAACCTATCAAATCTTATCAAGATTTAACGAGAGGCAATATTCAGAGACTAGTAGGTGCAGAATATGAAGCTATAGCTCATGAATACGAAGAACGACAAGTATTGTTGAATGATTCCGTAGTTGCCTTAACAGTGCAATCTAGAGAGCTAGAGTCAAGCATTGTCGAGACTACCTCTTCCATTGAGCTCTACAAAGCTGAGACAACAAAGAAAGAGAAAGAAGCAGGTGAATGTCAAGCTCGTCTTCAAGAGCTGGAAGCTGAAATGGCCAGGCTTCGTACGAGGGTCACAATGGCCAAGAAGCATGAGGAAGAAGTTCTTGAGTTATATCAAGTTGCCTCGAGCCATCTGGATGATCTGATGAGGCAACGGGATGAATTTGTCCAAGTTCAAGGGCAGCGATAGAATGTCAGGTTACGTCGATGCAAACTTTGCAGCCAGAGTTCAGTAGAGACCTGGCCAGGACAAGAGTGATTTCCACCCGGGCGGAATGAGCTAAATCTTTGAAGAAGCTGATTACTGATCTTAGTACCCAACCTTCAAAGTGAAGTTTTCTGAATGTAATAACTTTTTTGATTTGAACACTTTTCGATGAATGTAATGATTTTTTGCGTTTGTATGACATTGAATTAAAACTGATAATCTTTTGGTAGCTCCATTACTTATTATGTATCTGTTTAAGACACAAGCAATAGATAGGAACAAAGAATATGTTCAGAGGTACTAGACGTGACATATCTCTTAAAAATAACAATACTCATTATATCTGTTCAAAGGTAATGTGGACATGACATAATATAATTTTTGAAATATTATTATTTTTGGGACGACATCATCAGAGTTAATGTGGACGTGACAAGTCGCTAATATAGATATCAGAATTTAGAGGTAATGTGGACATGAACTCATATATCTGTTATTTATCCTTGGGCCAACTGGGACTCAAGAACATGATATCTTTTAAAAATAGCTGGGTTTCAAAAGATGATACTTACAATGATGTGGTAGATGTTATGGATCACTGAAGATGTATCATAAGATTTAGATAAACTCTACTGGGGATTTTTGAAGATTTGGGGTATATATATAGTACACACTTTCAAACATGGTATTTCTTCAGAAATTTGCCGTTGATATGCATCATAGCAATTTGGTCGTCCATCCCGGACAGTTGATAGGCTCCATTTGAGAAAACTTTACTTACAATATAGGGGCCTTCCTACTTTGGTTCGAACTTGCCCTTGCTTATGTGTGTCATAGTCATAGGACGTCTGACAGTAAGGACCAGCTCGCCTTTTAAAATGCTCATACTTTGACTTTACTGTTGAAGGCTTTTGAGATCCGGGCTTGATATAGCTCGTTGTGTTGTTGAGCTAGTAGCCACTTCTCGTCGAGTGCTTCAAGCTCCTGAAGTCGAAGATGATCATTGTTTTCTATTGTGAGTTCGTTAGCAATAGCTATTCTCAGTGATGGGATTTGTATTTGTAATGGTAGGACAGCTTCACATCAATATATCAAAGAGAAAAGTGTATAGCCAGTTAGAATGCGTACGGTAGTACGGTAAGCCCATAGACATTCTCCAAGCTTTTTGCTCCAGTTTTGTTTATTAGTAGAAATGAACTTCTTGAGAACTTTAATGATTGTTTTGTTGAATGCTTCAGCCAAACCGTTAGATGCAGGATTATAGGCAGTAGAAGCGACATTGTTGATCCGATTGTCATCACAGAATCGAGTGAATTTTTGATTGACGAATTGAGGTCCGTTGTCATGGATGATTTGCCGAGGAACGCCAAATCTGTAGATCACATGATGTTTGATGAAGTTGATGACACTGATCGTCTTGACTTCAGCTAAGGGTATAGCTTTGACCCATTTTGAGAAGTAATTGGTTATAGCTAGGATAAACCGATGTCCTCGAGATGAGGGCGGATTGATAGGACCAATGACATCCATGTCCCAAGCTTCAAAAGGCCAGGATTCTACGATCGAATATAAAAATTCTGATGGTTGATGAATAAAATCTACATATATTTGACATGCCCGGCATCTTCTTGAATATTCAATGGCATCTGACACCATAGTAGGCCAATAATATCCCATGCGTCGGATCCGATCCTACAACTTAGAACCTGGCTGATGTACCCCACAGACACCATCGTATGCCTCACGTAGATTCTGCTTTGTTTCATCTCCCACAAGACACCCGCTCAAACCTGCAAGTGTTGTCGATCATGACATCAGTGATCGAAAGATGAAACTCATCCTTAGGACAAGCTTCATTAAGGTCTCTAAAGTTGATGCAGACTCAGACCTTTCCTATTTTCTTCATAATTGGGATGACATTAGATACCCAGTATGGATGTTGTTCTTCCTTGACAAAGTCGCAAGCGATGAGCTTCTTAACTTCAGCTTCTATTGCGTCCATCATATCAGGTCGGAATCGACGCTGTTGTTGCTTGACCGGCCTAGCATTCGGCAGAATATTAAGCTTGTGAGTAGTAATCTGAAGATCTTACCCTGGCATGTCTTCATAGCTCCAAGCAAATATATTAATGTTTTCTCTGATGAGCTGGATTTATTCTTGTTTATCTGCTTCAGAAAGACTTTTGCTGATAAAGATTGGCCTTGGAGAGGTTTAATCTCCGACGTTGATCTGGACCAATTGATCTTCAGTAGGTGGTTCACGTTGCTCGAAGCAAAGTTCCTATTGAGTATCCATCCTTTGTGTCCAGAGCTTAGTTTTGGGAGTCTCGGTGAAGTCATAATCGTCTTCTGAGAACTCAGCGGTCACCATGTTGGAAGATAGAGTCACTCGATGAACGTGCCCTATGCTGGTGTCTAAATCCCATGATGCAGAATCAGAAAAGTTAGATCGTTCTTCTTTGTCAGACTCAGAAACATCTGGGGTTGAGATTGGCGGAATGTAGCCTAACCCATGCTTTGTTTTGTTATAATATTGCAGTGACTTTCCTTTTGAGGTAGGTATACGAATAGGAGTTTGCCTTCTCTTACCACCATTGAGGTCATATTTGAAGTTATAGCCTATCTTTTTGATGATGTTCTTAGATTATTGACTATAACGACGTAATTGAAGTCATCCATTATCGTCTTTTTCAGAGTCGCTATCAACTGTAGCCTTTTGATTCAATCCTTTGCTGAAGAGGATATGATGCTCATCTTTCTTCCGGGAGGAAAATAGAAAGAATAAGTCTTGTACTGATTCAAGTGATACTTCATCTTGCAGAGGTTGAACTGCTCCTAAGTAAGAGGGTCGAAGTTATCCAGAATTTTTAGATAATATCATATGTAATAATTGACATCAATATACTGCAAAGGAGATGCTACTTTATTGATATTTACATCATCATTTACAATAGTACTCTTGACCTTAGCCGATGGCTTACTAAGATTGATAACAAGAGGAGGAGAAGAAGAAGGCTTGTTACGATGAAGGTCGATAACAAGAGGCTTAGAAGAGGTAAGCTCTCTATGCTCTATCTTTTTCAACAGGAGGGTGCTTGGTAGAAGAGAGAGATTGATGGTCAGTATCTAAGAAGACGAAGGATGAGAAGTGCGTCCCTTGACCGGAATCACCAGGATATAATCTGGACTCTCTTTCCGATCTTTTTCGGTGTCCATAGCCAGTACGACTTTCATGAACTTGTATTTATACATTCTGGAATCTGTATAATAGGCTTCGATGCCTTGGAAGAGATTAAGATCAGCCACTTCCTTCCGGACTTCTCCATTGTCATCAACATATTTGAAGCATTGATGGAGAGTAGATGGCACGATGTTATGTTCATGCAACCACGGTCTTCCTAACAATACATTATAGAACACGTAATTATCAATCACATAGAAGGCGACCTTCGTACGGAGATTGCCAATTTGGACTTTTAGGTGAATCTTTCCCAACGGTTCGCTTCTTTCGGAATTGAATCCCAGAATATTCGTGATTGTGGCAGAGAGATTATGAACTGGGATCTTTAGCGCATCCAATAGAGTCTTCGCCATAATGCTGAGTGCAGACCCTAGGTTGACTAGGATGCGATTGACCATTGTATCGACATACCCCATATAGTAGAGATGTCGGTCATGTCGATTGTCCTCCAAAAGCATATCATCCTAAGTGAAAGTGATATTGGAAATCAGTTCCATCACACTATGACAGTGAGAGCATGCCACTGGTTCCTCGTTCGGTTTCTTAAGATGAGCCAAACAAGCATCAGCTTGCATCAAAGTTTCACTTAATGTTTCTCAAGTTTTCCCCGAGAGATACAGGAGTTCAAAAATTGATAACCGTGCCAGAGTATTGGCTAGTTGAGCTAATATATCAAAATTGTATGACTTTTCGAGTCCTTGAGGTGGAGTTTTCTTTAATATTTTGTCAAAACGAGCCGACTGTTTGCCTTTGTCAGTTACTTTTGGTTTGGGAGGAATATGTTCTTCTTGGGGTGATGAAGCCGAAGGAACATTGACAGTAGGAGAAGAAGATGCTGGAGGGACATCGAAGATTGTAGGAGGTATGACCGCATTCTCTTGTCCCTCTGGATAGTCTCAAAGATAGAGCTTCCCAGATCTGGTACCAGTCATGGCTTATTCTTCCGGAACTGGTGCAAAAGAAACCATATTACAGTTCTTCATCCGAGTCTTATTTTTGTAAGTCTTCTTTTGGAGAGATGAATGATCTATCCAGAATCCTAGGCCAACACGGGATTGATTGTGTTGAAGACGCATAAAAGGAGGTATAAGAGACCCTTTTCCGTCATTCAAGCCAGGGGCTTTCTGTAGATTGCATCCCATTTTTGTTATTAGTTCGCGGAACTGCTGACTGTACCGATGGAATTCTTGCTGGTACTTGATATCCGGCTTTGGTACCTCCGTCTTGGAAAAAGAATGTGAAGCTGCTGTTGAAACGAATGTAGCATCCAAAGGTGGAAAATGATTACCCAATGATGTCATGTGGCATGACTTGTACTTGGCTACCTTTCTTGACTTGTTAGAAGAAGCAGGTGTCTTAGATTCAAAATCGGCGACCAAGTCAGGGTGGATCCACAAGATTTCCCTTTTGTCAGTTGAAAAAGGAACCAAGCCGTCACTTCTTGCTGGTGGAAGGTTGACGATCTCCAAGGTAGCCTTTGGAATGGGGACGACTCCATCATGTACCAGTTGAGCAGAAAAGTCGTCGAATTACAGAAAGATGATATTGGTAGTCACCGTCTTCTCATCTTGCTGAAGAGTGATTGCCTTGGCATTGATCAGCTCCTGGATCTTCCCTTTAAGTACGTAACACGCCCTGGTTGGATGCCCCAAGAACCTGTGATACATACAATATTTGGGATGGTCAGTTTTACCTACTTCATCTGGCCGTTTAGCTTCATGCAGTTGAAGTTTGTTGCTTTTGATTAAATAATCAAATATGCTCATAATGTCATCTTCGTCAAATGAATATTCCTCTTTAGGATATGGTGCTCTCTGTGGAGGTGCCATTGTGGTAGATGTTGACTAACCCATGCTGATGGCTAAATGTTATTTGCCTTTACGGTTGTTCTGATGACCACTGTTGTTGGTTTTAGAGTGTTCATCTTTGTCGAGATTAGGCATTTGGATGCCTAGTTGTTTGAATTTATCAGTACTATCTTTAGCTGTACTGGCACTTACTATGAAGGAGGCCTAATCTTGAAATTGTGTGGGTCCGATCTACATGCTGACTATAGGTAACAAGTTTGATTTGCATGTATCTATAGTCAGTGCATCTGGAGTACCCAGAGGCATCTTGAGTGCTTCACGATAGAAGTGCTCTATGAAACGTTTAGCACTTTCATAAGGTTATTGTTTGATCTTGATGAGGGTCGACATGGTCATGTCGTTTGTTCCTTCATAGAATCGTTCTAGGAACATATGTTTCAATCTTGTAAAACATGTTATGCAGCCATCTGGCAAGCTACGTTAGCAGTCACATGTCGTACCTGCTAAACACCCGACGAATACTCTAGTGAGTAGAGCATCATTGGGTTGGAGCTGATTAGTCATAACCTCGAAATGGTTGAGTTACTGACTCGGAGATGAGCTGCTGTCAAACAACATGATGGTTGGTGGCTTGTACTAGGGTATAAATGGGACTTCCTTCCAATCTACCGAATAAGGCTGTTTGATTCCTAATTTTTGTAGACCATCTGTCTGCTTAAAGGCTTCAAACTGATTATGCAGAAGCTTCACTGCCTCAAGAGGATCTCCTGATGCCTCAGGAGTAGTAGATTGGTTTGATGTATTAGGAGACGGAACCGCATGATAAGTACTATCCCCAACACCAGACTGACTTGGAGTAGCCTGAGCTAGCATGGTAGCATTGAGAGGGGATTATATCCCCAAGCCAGTATTGACAGGTGCAGATGCTGCTATATATTCTTGGATTGGAATTGGATTCACAACCGGTAGAACAGTGTGTTGTACTACGATTACAACATGCATACTTGTAACCATTTCAACCATGGTTTTCAAGTTGGCCTCTAAAGCAGCGATTTGTTGCTCCTGATTGCCAGAGCTGGAAGCATCTTGTTCTTTATTAGTGACATAAGCAGTCACTTCTCTGACTGCCGAAGAGGAACTAGTGGAAAAGATAGTCTGGTTAGAATCTTCACTGTCGGGATCAAAGTCATGCAGGAAACCACCCCCAAGACGAGGAATGAGAAGATTCCTTTGACCGAGGAATTCTTGGTTGGAGTTTGGAAGATTTCTTTGACCGATGGAGTCTCGGTCGAAATCAAGAAGATTCCTTTGACCGAGGACATCTCCAAAATGAGGAGTAGAAAGATTCCTTTGACCGAGTATGTCTCGGCCTCTTGACCTTGTATTTTGGTAGACTCCTTCACTGGAGTCGCGAATTCGATCAAGGTATTGCTGACTAGGATTGCAGAATATATTACGTCTTAGACGTTTTTTACCACCAGTACTTCGGGATGTTATGTTGACCGAAGCATACAACAATTCAACTTTGTCCACTATAATGAGTTCAAGAATCCGAGTATAATTCAAACGGTCAAAGACAGACCGTTTAGCTGATTGACATCAACACTTGATTACTACTTCATGGTGATGATTACAATGATGTTCCTGATGCGGAGTTACAGGTGGACGAGATGGTCCTGCAATCTTCTATTTTTGTACAAAAAGTTCGCGAAGACTGGTTACAGTGACAGGATAAAGAAAAGTCAGAGGTATATATTCCTTGATTATGTTAGGAACATGGTTCCTGTTCTTGAGATGCCTTGTTTCCTGTGTGTTCAGAGAAGTACTGAGTTCATTGGCATAGGTGAGAGGATTCTTGACTTGAGAAGACTTCACTGTACATAATTTTGTAGGTGGCGTAGATTGTTCTTGATGCATCATATGACTTAATGAAGTTGATGCTGTTCTACGCTGGTTCAGATAGGCGCGCATGTTAGAATCCTATGCCACTTGTTGGTCTGTACGGGACACCCTCAGTTTTCTCCGCCTTGACCTTGATATGCGCCAGGTAGGAAGATCCTGGCTTTGACTTGATTGGCACTGGCCAGCCTGATGAGGAGTAGACAAGATGCCCTGTTGTACTATGCACACTGTTCTAGCATTGGCCACCTTGTATATGTTTCCAAGAAAGATACATAAAAAGCATGTCAACACAGAAACGAAGAGCACTATTTCTAATATCACATGCACATACTGTGGTGGACACGGACATATATCACAGTATTGTATAGCTAGAAATCTAGTTGACACAAATGTACTTGCTTGGTGTTTGCAAAAATAAAAGTTTGATTACAAATTAAGAAAGGTACAAGAGTACAATTGATTTCTGGGGAAGTACAACTTTAGGAATCTGATTAGAAGATAACTTTATCCCTTGGACGATACGATGTCGAAGAAAAAAGATCTTGGAGAGTGCAACGGCAAGTGCTCAGAAGATTATGATCATTAGTGATGCTTAAGAAGTGATTTAGAACTCTATTTATAGAGTTTTGAGAGAATTGTCAAACAGTTGCCCTGATTGGCGCACACTTGCAATTGGTGCACCATCACCCATTTGTGCGAACGGCTGGCTTAAATGCTTGGGACGCGTGGCATTCTGTAAGAGAGATGCGCTTGATCGTGGGCATTATCACGTATACGTTCTTCGAGAATAGTGGCATGCGTGCCACGTTATCTAACTTCTTATGGATGATTTGATCAATTGGCGCCAACTCACAAATAGCGTTTGGCACAATTTGATGATTAGTGCCCTCTGCTTCATTTAAATTTGTAATATAATGACTATCTCGCGCCAAATGATAAATAGTACGAGGCAGCTGTCAATCATGATTACCAAATCTGACATAATCTTCTCGAGTGCTGCACGCTCGGGATTCGAAAAGATTTTTCTCGACTGACGTGTTTGTTAGTCATTATGACTGGCGCCTGGGCTTCTCGAGGAAGCTTGCCATGTGGGAACATGCGCCATTCTTTTGAGCGCCATTTGCTTCTGAGCGCCATTTGCTTCCTGGGCGCCATTTGATTCTGAGCGCCATTTGTCCAGCGCTATCTGTTCTTTGTAGAAATTTTTTAGCTTCTACACTTGGATTCCCAAAACTAATCATGTTGAACCCTTGAAAAAATAGGTACCAAAGGTTACATCGACTCATTTTGTAGGTGGACCCTCAACCCTCTCATACTAAAAGTAAATGGATACTCGATAGCGAATGTTCGCGGCACATGACAGGGGATGCATCATTATTCGCTACGCTATCGATGAAGAAAGAAGGGTATGTTTCCTTTGGCAATAATCTTTGAGGTAATATTATAGGAATTGGTACTATTGGTATGTCTTCCTACCCTGAAATAAAAAACGTTTGTCTAGTCACATAATTGAAACATAACCTGTTGAGCATTAGTCATTTGGCAGATAATGGTTATGGTATCAATTTTGTGAAAGACAAATGTTTTATATATGAAATGTCTACCGATAATCTCGTATATGAAGGGATCAGGAAAGACAATATTTATGTTTTCTTTCTAGAACGTACTAATAGTGCAGGAATGTGCCTAGTAGCCAATCAAGATGAAAGCTGGCTATGGCACATGAGACTAGGACATGCAAACATGGACACTTTCTCACGGCTATCGACTAAAAGCTAGTAAAAAGATTCCCAGAAATTTCCTTCAAGAGAGATATGGTATGTTCTGACTGTGAAAAGAACAAGGCAACTAGGTCATCCTTTAAATCCATCAACGCTGTAAGCACTTTAGACCTTTGCAGTTAATTTACATGGATTTATTTGGTCCTAGTAGAGTCGCTAATCTTGGTGATAAACTTTATGCTTTTGTTATAGTTGATGATTTCTCTCGTTTTACTTGGGTTTACTTTTTATCTAATAAAAGCGACGCCATTTTTGAATTCTAAGTATTTTGCAAAAAGGTACAAAATGAAAATGGCTTCATGATTAATCAAATTCGAAGTGATCATGGTGGCAAATTTGAAAATACTGATTTAAAAAGTTTTGTGATGATAATGGATATTACCATAAGTTTTTTGTCTTAGAACTCCTTAACAAAATGGTGTTGTGGACCAGAAGAATCATACTCTAAGCGATATGGCTAGAGTCATGCTTAATCAGTATAATCTTTCTAAATATTTTTGGGCAAAAGCTGTAAATACAGCCTATTATATTTTGAATATGGTGTTAATTCGACCTATACTGAAGAAAACCCCCTATGAATTGTGGTTTAGAAAGATTCCAAACATTTCTTATTTTAAAGTTTTGGTTGTCGTTGTTTTATCCTGAACACCCAGGATAGGGTAAGTTCGACTCTAAGGCAGACGAAGGGATATTCCTCGGATATGCTGCCAAGAGTAAGAGATATAGAATTTTCAATAAAAGATCTATGATTGTTGAAGAATCTATTAATGTTTCCTTTGATGAGCTCAACAGTAATAGATATAGCAAAAATGATAATGAGGATGTCCAAAACAAATACAAGACACCTGAAGATACTGCTACCAACGAGAGCTATCTGATAAGTTGTCATGATCTGTACCTGCTTTTCAGGATACGAGATCAAACATTACCATGCGCTACTCACAAAAGGCGCCAAGACTCAAATCATCAAATGGCGCTGGTCATTAGATGGCGCCTGACATCAGATAGCGCTGGCATCAGATGGCATTGTACGACATGTGGCAGTCTTCTCCGAGAAGCTAAATAGTTGTCATCATGACTGACAGCACGTCAGTCGAGAAAAAATTGTTTCGAATCTCGAATGCGTGGCGCTCGAGGAGAATGTGTCAGATTTTTCATAATGATTGACATCTACCTTATGCCACTCGCAGTTGGCACGAGGTAATCAATGAATTAAGTAGATGGCACTAAACATCAGATAGCGCCCGGCGCCATTCAACAGTTGGCGCTAATCAATCAGTTATCATCCAAAGCAGTTAGATGACGTGGCGTGCATGCCACTAATCTCGAAGAACGTGCATACGATACTGTCCATGACCACGCGCATCTCTCTCACAGAATGCCATCCGTCCCATGCTATTAAGTTAACCGTTCGTATGAAGGGTAATGGTGCGCCACTTGCTGTCTGCGCCAATTAGAATAACTGGATGACAGTTATTTCAAAACTCTATAAATAGAGTTTCAAATCACTCCAAAAGGATTACTAATAATCGTAATCTCCTGAGCACTTGCTGCAGCACTCTCCAAATGCTTTTTTTTTGATATCGCATCGTCCAAGGGATAAAATGATCGTCTTCAGATCAGATTTCTACAGTTGTACTTCCTCAAAAATCAACTTGTACTCTTGTACACACTCTTCTCAGTTGTAATCAAACACTTTTTGTTTTTGCAAAACAAAATGGGGACTCTGCCGGAGATGACTTTCTCCTCCGACATGAAAGTAACAACTCAATGCTATGCCGTTTCGGTCGGTACGACACATAAGACATTGGTTGTGAAAGTCGACCAAACTACCTACAAAGCCATGATTGGCGTAGGGGGTGCCAAGCGTGCCACCAATATTGCTGCTAAGAACAGGGTTCACGCCATCTAGACTCCAAAGTCCTTTAGTGCACCAATCATGACTTCTGTGCCAAGTTTGGAGAAAAGCTCTATAGCTACTTTCTCTTCCTCACCAATTCTGAAATTGGTAGAGAGTGCTCCAACCACTACCCTGGCGCCAATCAGGGGACAACGCCATATGGCCACTTCTTCCTCACAAATTTTGAAATTGGTAGAGGGTGCGCCAACCACTGTTTTTGCGCTAAACAAGAGACAACGCCACATGGCCAATACTCATTCCTCCCCAGTTCTAAACTTGGCAGAGAAGTTACATATCACTGCTCCTGCACAGAGTAAAGGAAAGTGCCCTATGGCCTCTCCTTATCCCTCCCTAGTCCTGGACTTAGTAGAAAATGCATCTGATTGTGCCTCTGTGCCAATCAATGCGAGAAATCTTCTGAGTAGAAAGTCTGCTTCTCTTCTGAGTGGAAAATGCATCTAATTGTGCCACTTGGCCATATGTTCGATTTTTGTAAGCCCACTTCCCAATTTTTTTAATTTTTAATTTTTATTTGTTTATGATTAATTTTATGGCCATTGTGAGTTATGCCAAAGCTTGTAGGTGGGTTATGACCATATTAAGTTCATATGACCTCTAGATAGTTTATATATGTATTATTTAGCTATTTTATATTTTTCAACAATTTTTGGATATTTGTAGGTATTTAATATTTAAGGTTTTATTATTTTTAAGGACTTTCAGGATTTACTGTAAGGTCATATGGGGGTATTTCGGGACCAAATATTTTTTTTCACCTCTAAATGACTAAAAATATTTTCTAGAATATTTTAGAATTTTTATGGCTTTTTTAGAATTTTTGGAAATTTTTATATAATTAAAACCTATAGAAATAATATTTTATAGGTTTTGGAAATTTACTGTGAGGTCACATGATGATATTTTGTGTTAAAAATATTTTATTTAGATTCTAGACACTTAGAAATATTTTCTAGAATTTTCTAGAATTTTTTTGGATTTTTCTGCAATTTATTTTAATTTATTTGGACTTAAAATAATTTTTAAATGATTTTCTGAATTAAATAAATAATTACCCAAAAATCCACCCGGGAGGCCCACCTGTCGGCGCTGCTACAGTAACCACCTCTCTCTCTCCTATATATATATGCATTGTATATTCACAAACCCTAATTAATTATAGCCTCCTCCTTTTGGAGTTTGATCCTGGTGATTCCCCGACTTCCCGAGGCGATTGCTGTCAACTCGGACCTCATTTTCGCGTGCCGTTTTTTTTGTTGGAAGCGTATTGAGGTATAGTTTCTGATTATCTAATTTATTTTCGTAATTTCTGAACCTAAATTTCTGGAAAATTCGTAGAGTGTCGGTTGTCCGAAACTTGACATATTTTGGTGTTTTCGAGATTCCGGGAGAACCAGAAATCAAAATCATGAACCGTTTGAAGTTTCGGAAAGCTAACACAGAGCTCTAAGACATATATTTTCACCAGAAATTATTCTATTCATCTAGTATTTTATTTATTCTGTGAACTCAGAACTGATCGGTTGATCCCCGTTTTGGTCACGATTAGCCATAACGGCAATATCTTTTGACCAAAGCATGATTTTGCGGCACGGTTAATTCCAGCGCACTCGTGATGCTGAAATCTACCAAAGTGCACTTTCAAAATCTAGAGTTCACAGCATTTGACTAAAAAGTCAATGGTACGTCTCGATTTGTGTGCCATTGTTTCCGAAATTAAGAAACACGACTTTTGATGGCCAAACTTGCATATTTAGATTATATTCAGATTATTATTAGGTTAAATTAGGTTTTTAAGTAAATTATTATAGAATTAATTATTATTAGATTAGTAACCTAACTAGCCACTATTTAGAACTAGAACATTAGAATTGATTTGTGGTTTTCGTGCACGGTTCATGGTGTGATGTGTGTTATAGGTTAATAGCTTATAGATCGGCATCCTCTCATCCTCGGCTTGTGACTACAGTTTGTGCAAGGATTCAGGCAAGTACAGTATTGCATTTATGTTTTATTTCATTATAACGTTTACTCTATAGTTTTCTCGTTTGATATCCCGTTGAGTCATTACTTGATATTCCATTGAGACACAATTGTGACATAGTAGTTATCGTATCCTCTTAGTGTGTCATTGACCGTTATTGATTGTTAGAGAGTCGGGAGGGGAAATGCTCGATAAATACGTGAACAAACCCAATTACCGTTACCGAATGATAGCTAAGTCATACACACTCACGTATGAGTTAGCCGTACCAATTATTGAATGATAGCCGTCGTATGATATGCCGTATTAGCCCAGCCGTTCACGTATTAAAAGGTATTTCACACACACATAGTTGTTTCCATTGTTCCTTTATTTAGTTCCTGTCCTGCTAGATCATATCTTACTAGTTTATATCTTGCTAGTTTATATCCTGCTAGTTCATCTCTTGCTAGTTCTCTATATGCTCTTTGTCATCATTATTTCTCGCTTGTTCTAACTTATTTTGGACTAACAACATTAATTGCAATATGGTTGTACTCTGCTCATTTTCTGACTAGATCGTTGTTATAGGTGAGGTTAACGTGCCTACTCTTGCACATGGACCATACGAGGGGGAGATAGAGACTCGAAGGCTAAACCATAGAGGACTAGTTAGTTGTGTGGTAGTTTTCTACAAATATAAAAGCTTATATTCTTCTTCAAATGTAAAACTTCTATATTTTGTAAAGTTGATTTAGTTGTTGTGAATGAACAGTTAGTATTTATGAGCATTTTATTTATTGCGGGCTAGACAGCGTACTACCGCCGATACGATGGCGTAGGCTGGGCTTGGACACTCACTCGTATCCCGAAAAGCGGGTGCGGGTCGTGACAAGTTTTTATGGTGGCCCATGCAGGTCAGTTTTTGCAAAATATTACGAACTTGTGGTAGTACTTAAGTTAGTCGTACTACTGCAAGCCTGCGACTAGGATGCTCATTCATAATTAGGTTTGATTTGATTTTATGAGAATGAATAGGACTAGGAGTCCCTTATTCAATTTGACCCTTGGATAGTTAAGATTGTTAAATAGGCCATATGATTTAGCTAATGATTTATTGAAGTCTCGGTATGGATAAATCGAATATTTTTCTAAGAGAATATGTTATTTTGTTTTGACATATTGGTAGGATCCAAGGTGGGTAGAATATACGTTTGGTAAGTTAGGACTTCATAGAATTCAATTCCTAATTTAGATCATTTGTGCCATTTTATCTTATGCCTTCTCTAAACCTCATTTTATTTTTAAAACTATTTTGAGATCGTTTTATTTTCAATTCCTAATCTTGGTTTAATTATCTATATATTAATTCAAGTCGTCTTCGTTCATTTTGTGATCGTTTTGTTTTCAAGACTGATACTTTTACTCAAGGACAGATACTTATATTTTCTTATCATGATCGACTTATTTGAATTTATTGAAGTTCCTTTAAAATTCTTATGGATATAGTTGAAATAATTTTTGGTGACATACAATGGTAAGGCAGATGTGCACTGTCCCTATTTATTTGAATTATGGAGACTGCGGGTTCACTGCAGTCAGTAGCGCACTGGCGTGGCATGACCCCTAAGTTGAAATAATTTTAAGTATGCGTAGGTTGTCGAATATTACTAAAACTATATCCTAGTTGTATTATTGATCTTTTGATTTATTATGCCAATATTGGGTAGAGTTGATAAAGTGTTCGATAACATATTATACTTGAGTCATGAAACCAAGGGTTCACGGCAGCCAGATGTACACTGGCGAGGCATGGATTCTCGGTTAAATGACTTCGGATATACTTATGATTTTCGAATATCATAGCGACTATATCCTTTATTAGCATACGACTATTAAATTTTTTTTTCTTTCAAATTTATTTGATGTCTTATTTCTTGTTACCACCTTCTCTACAACTATTAGTTCTTTATTTCTTTCATATTTTTCTATTTTCAAATTGTCATCTTTAAAACTAATTTTGATTTCCTTCCACTATATTTCTAAAACGTATTTAAATTTTGATTCTATATGCCTGATCAATTTCGATCATTCATCACATTATTTTTTTGATTATATTCTTTGTCGTACTTATTCATATCGATTGGTCATGTCATATTTTGATGATATTCTTGGTTGTGCCTATTTGTATCTTTTGAAATTTCGAGGACGAAAATTTTCTAAGGTGGGTTGATTTGTAAGCCCACTTCCCAATTTTTTTAATTTTTTTAATTTTATTTGTTTATGATTAATTTTATGGCCATTATGAGTCATGCCAAAGCTTGTTGGTGGGCTATGACCATACTAAGGTCATAAGACCTCTAGATAGCTTATATATGTATTATTTAGCTATTTTATATTTTTCTACAATTTTTGGATATTTGTAGGTATTTAATATTTAAGGTTTTATTATTTTTAAGGACTTTCATGATTTACTGTAAGGTCATACGGGGGTTTTTCGGGACCAAATATTTTTTTTGGGCTCTAAATGACTAAAAATATTTTTTAGAATATTTTAGAATTTTTCTGGATTTTTTAGAATTTTTGGAAATTTTTATATAATTAAAACCTATAGAAATAATATTTTATAGGCTTTGGAAATTTACTGTGAGGTCACATGATGATATTTTGTGTTAAAAATATTTTATTTAGATTCTAGACACTTAGAAATATTTTCTAGAATTTTTTATAATTTTTCTGGAATTTTTTGCAATTTATTTTGATTTATTTGGACTTAAAATAATTTTTAAATAATTTTCTGAATTAAATAAATAATTACCCAGAAATCCACCCGGGGGCCCACCTGTCGGTGCTGCTACAGTAACCGCCTCTCTCTCTCTCCTATATATATATGCATTGTATATTCAAAAACCCTAATTAATTATAGCCTCCTCCTTTTGGAGTTTGATCCTGATGGTTCCCCGACTTCCTGAGGCGATTGCTGTCAACTCGGACCTCATTTTCGTGTGCCGTTTTTTTTTTGTTGGAAGCGTATTGAGGTATAGTTTCTGAATATCTAATTTATTTTCGTAATTTCTGAATTTAAATTTCTGGAAAATTCGTAGAGTGTCGGTTGTCCAAAACTTGACACGTTTCGGTGTTTTCGAGATTTCGGGAGAACCAGAAATCAAAATCATGAACCGTTTGAAGTTTCGAAAAGTTAACACAGAGCTCTACGACATATATTTTCACCAGAAATTATTCTGTTCATCTAGTATTTTATTTATTCTGTGAACTCAGAACTGATCGGTTGATCCCCGTTTTGGTCACGATTAGCCATAACGGCAATATCTTTTGACCAAAGCGTGATTTTATGGCACGGTTGATTTCAGCGCACTCGTGACGCTAAAATCTACCAAAGTGCACTTTCAAAATCTAGAGTTCACAGCGTTTGACTAAAAAGTCAATGGTACGTCTCGATTTGTGTGCCATTGTTTCCGAAATTGAGAAACACGACTTTTGATGGCCAAAGTTACATATTTAGATTATATTCAGATTATTATTAGGTTAAATTAAGTTTTTAAGTAAATTATTATAGAATTAATTATTATTAGATTAGTAACCCAACTAGCCACTATTTAGAACTAGAACATTAGAATTGATTTGTGGTTTTTGTGCACGGTTCATGGTGCGATGTGTGTTATAGGTTGACAGCTTATAGATCGACATCCTCTCATCCTCGACTTGTGACTACGGTTTATGCAAGGATTCAGGCAAGTACAGTATTGCATTTATGTTTTAGTTCATTATAACGTTTACTCTATAGTTTTCTCGTTTGATATCCCGTTGAGTCATTGCTTGATATTCCATTGGGACACAATTGTGACACGGTAGTTATCGTATCCTTTTTAGTGTGTCATTGACCGTTATTGATTGTTAGAGAGTCGGAAGGAGAAATGCTCGATAAATACGTGAACAAACCCAATTACCGTTACCGAATGATAGCTAAGTCATACACACTCACGTATGAGTTAGCCGTACCAATTACTGAATGATAGCCATCGTATGATGTGCCTTATTAGCCCAGCCATTCACGTATTAAAAGGTATTTCACACACACATAGTTGTTTCCATTGTTCCTTTATTTAGTTCCTGTACTGCTAGATCATATCTTACTAGTTTATATCTTGCTAGTTCATATCCTGCTAGTTCATCTCTTGCTAGTTCTCTATATGCTCTTTGTCATCATTGTTTCTCGCTTGTTCTAACTTATTTTGGACTAACAATATTAATTGCAATATGGTTGTACTCTGCTCATTTCCTGACTAGATCGTTGTTATAGGTGAGGTTGACGTGCCTACTCTTGCACATGGACCATACGAGGGGGAGATAGAGACTCGAAGGCTAAACCATAGAGGACTAGTTAGTTGTGTGGTAGTTTTCTACAAATGTAAAAGCTTATGTTCTTCTTCAAATGTAAAACTTCTATATTTTGTAAAGTTGATTTAGTTGTTGTGAATGAACAGTTAGTATTTATGAGCATTTTATTTATTACGGGCTAGACAACGTACTACCACCGATACTACGACATAGGCTGGGCTTGGACACTCACTCGTATCCCGAAAAGCGGGTGCGGGTCGTGATAAGTTTTTATGGTGGCCCATGAAGGTCATTTTTCGTAAAATATTGTGAACTTATTGTAGTACTTAAGTTAGTCATACTACTGCAAGCCTGTGACTAGGATGCTCATTCATAATTAGGTTTGATTTGATTTTATGAGAATGAATAGGACTAGGAGTCCCTTATTCAATTTGACCCTTGGATAGTTAAGATTGTTAAATAGGCCATGTGATTTAGCTAATGATTTATTGAAGTCTCGGTATGGATAAATTGAATATTTTTCTAAGAGAATATATTATTTTGTTTTGACATATTGGTAGGATCCAAGGTGGGTAGAATATATGTTTGGTAAGTAAGGACTTCATATAATTCAATTCCTAATTTAGATCATTTGTGCCATTTTATCTTATGCCTTCTCTAAACCTAATTTTATTTTTAAAACTATTTTGCGATCATTTTATTTTCAATTCCTAATCTTGGTTTAATTATCTATATATTAATTCAAGTCGTCTTCGTTCATTTTGTGATCGTTTTGTTTTCAAGACTGATACTTTTACTCAAGGACAGATACTTATATTTTCTTATCATGATCGACTTATTTGAATTTATTGAAGTTCCTTTAAAATTCTTATGGATATAGTTGAAATAATTTTTGGTGACATACAATGGTAAGGCAGATGTGCGCTGTCCCTATTTATTTGAATTATGGAGACTGCGGGTTCACTGCAGTCAGCAGCGCACTGGCGTGGCATGACTCCTAAGTTGAAATAATTTTAAGTTTGCGTAGGTTGTCGAATATTAGTAAAACTATATCCTAGTTGTATTATTGATCTTTTGATTTATTATGCCAATATTGGGTAGAGTTGATAAAGTATTCGATAATATATTATACTTGAGTCATGAAACCAAGGGTTCACGACAGCGAGATGTACACTGACGAGGCATGGATTCTCGTTTAAATGACTTCGGATATACTTATGATTTTCGAATATCATAGTTACTATATCCTTTATTAGCATACGACTATTAATTTTTTTTCTTTCAAATTTATTTGATGTCTTATTTTTTGTTACCACCTTCTCTACAACTACTAGTTCTTTATTTCTTTCATATTTTTCTATTTTCAAATTGTCATCTTTAAAACTAATTTTGATTTCCTTCCACTATATTTCTAAAACGTATTTAGATTTTGATTCTATATGCCTGATCAATTTCGATCATTCATCACATTATTTTCTTGATTATATTCTTTGTCGTACTTATTCATATCGATTGGTCATGTCATATTTTGATGATATTCTTGGTTGTGCCTATTTGTATCTTTTGAAATTTCGAGGACGAAAATTTTTTAAGGTGGGTAGATTTGTAAGCCCACTTCCTAATTTTTTTAATTTTTTTAATTTTATTTGTTTATAATTAATTTTATGGCCATTGTGAGTCATGCCAAAGCTTGTAGGTGGGCTATGACCATATTAAGGTCATATGACTTCTAGATAGCTTATATATGTATTATTTAGCTATTTTATATTTTTCTACAATTTTTGGATATTTATAGGTATTTAATATTTAAGGTTTTATTATTTTTAAGGACTTTCAGGATTTACTGTAAGGTCATACGGGGGTTTTTCGGGACCAAATATTTTTTTTGGGCTCTAAATGACTAAAAATATTTTAGAATTTTTCTGGATTTTTTAGAATTTTTGGAAATTTTTATATAATTAAAACCTATAGAAATAATATTTTATAGGCTTTGGAAATTTACTGTGAGGTTACATGATGATATTTTGTGTTAAATATATTTTATTTAGATTCTAGACACTTAGAAATATTTTCTAGAATTTTCTATAATTTTTCTGGATTTTTTTGCAATTTATTTTGATTTATTTGGACTTAAAATAATTTTTAAATAATTTTCTGAATTAAATAAATAATTACCCAAAAATCCACCCGGGGGGCCCACCTGTCGGCGCTGCTACAGTAACCGCCTCTCTCTCTCCTATAAATATATGCATTGTATATTCACAAACCCTAATTAATTATAGCCTCCTCCTTTTGGAGTTTGATCCTAGTGATTCTCCGACTTCCCGAGGCGATTGCTGTCAACTCGGACCTCATTTTTGCGTGCCGTTTTTTTTTGTTGGAAGCGTATTGAGGTATAGTTTCTGAATATCTAATTTATTTTTGTAATTTCTGAACTTAAATTTCTGGAAAATTCGTTGAGTGTCGGTTGTCCAAAACTTGACACGTTTTGGTGTTTTCGAGATTCCGGGAGAACCAGATATCGAAATCATGAACCGTTTGAAGTTTCGGAAAGCTAACACAGAGCTATACGACATATATTTTCTCCAGAAATTATTCTGTTCATCTAGTATTTTATTTATTCTGTGAACTCAGAACTGATCGGTTGATCCCCGTTTTGGTTACGATTAGCCATAACGGCAATATCTTTTGACCAAAGCATGATTTTGCGGCACGGTTGATTCCAGCACACTCATGATGCTAAAATCTACCAAAGTGCACTTTCAAAATCTAGAGTTCATAGCGTTTGACGAAAAAGTCAATGGAACGTCTCGATTGCATGCCATTGTTTTCGAAATTAAGAAATACGACTTTTGATGGCCAAACTTACATATTTAGATTATATTCATATTATTATTAGGTTAAATTAAGTTTTAAGTGAATTATTATAGAATTAATTATTATTAGATTAGTAACCCAACTAGCCACAATTTAGAACTAGAACATTAGAATTGATTTATGGTTTTCGTGCACGGTTCATGGTGCAATGTGTGTTATAGGTTGACAGCTTATAGATCGGCATCCTCTCATCCTCGGCTTGTGACTACAGTTTGTGCAGGGATTCAGGCAAGTACAGTATTGCATTTATGTTTTAGTTCATTATAACGTTTACTCTATAGTTTTCTCGTTTGATATCCCGTTGAGTCATTGCTTGATATTCCATTGAGACACAATTGTGACACAGTAGTTATCGTTTCCTTCTTAGTGTGTCATTGACCGTTATTGATTGTTAGAGAGTCGGAAGGGGAAATGCTCGATAAATACGTGAACAAACCCAATTACCGTTACCGAATGATAGCTAAGTCATACACACTCACGTATGAGTTAGCCGTACCAATTACTGAATGATAGCCATCGTATGATGTGCCGTGTTAGCCCAGCCGTTCATGTATTAAAAGGTATTTCACACACACATAGTTGTTTCCATTGTTCCTTTATTTAGTTCCTGTACAGCTAGATCATATCTTACTAGTTTATATCTTGCTAGTTCATATCCTGCTAGTTCATCTCTTGCTAGTTCTCTATATGCTCTTTGTCATCATTGTTTCTCGCTTGTTCTAACTTATTTTGGACTAACGACATTAATTGCAATATGGTTGTACTCTGCTCATTTCCTGACTGGATCGTTGTTATAGGTGAGGTTGACGTGCCTACTCTTGCACATGGACCATACGAGGGGGAGATAGAGACTCGAAGGCTAAACCATAGAGGACTAGTTAGTTGTGTGGTAGTTTTCTACAAATGTAAAAGCTTATATTCTTCTTCAAATGTAAAACTTCTATATTTTGTAAAGTTGATTTAGTTGTTGTGAATGAACAGTTAGTATTTATGAGCATTTTATTTATTGTGGGCTAGACAGCGTACTACCGTCGATACTACGACATAGGCTGGGCTTGGACACTCACTCGTATCCCGAAAAGCGGGTGCGGGTCGTGACAAGTTCTTATGGTGGCCCATGCAGGTCAGTTTTCGTAAAATATTGCGAACTTGTTGTAGTACTTAAGTTAGTCGTACTACTGCAAGCCTGCGACTAGGATGCTCATTCATAATTAGGTTTGATTTGATTTTATGAGAATGAATAGGACTAGGAGTCCCTTATTCAATTTGACCCTTGGATAGTTAAGATTGTTAAATAGGCCATGTGATTTAGCTAATGATTTATTAAAGTCTCGGTATGGATAAATCGAATATTTTTCTAAGAGAATATGTTATTTTGTTTTGATATATTGGTAGGATCCAAGGTGGGTAGAATATACGTTTGGTAAGTTAGGACTTCATAGAATTCAATTCCTAATTTAGATCATTTGTGCCATTTTATCTTATGCCTTCTCTAAACCTCATTTTATTTTTAAAACTATTTTGCGATCGTTTTATTTTCAATTCCTAATCTTGGTTTAATTATCTATATATTAATTCAAGTCGTCTTCGTTTATTTTGTGATCGTTTTGTTTTCAAGACTGATACTTTTACTCAAGCACAGATACTTATATTTTTTTATCATGATCGACTTATTTGAATTTATTGAAGTTCCTTTTAAATTCTTATGGATATAGTTGAAATAATTTTTGGCGACATACAATGGTAAGGCAGATGTGCACTGTCCCCATTTATTTGAATTATGGAGACTGCGGGTTCACTGCAGTCAGCAGCGCACTGGCGTGGCATGACTCCTAAGTTAAAATAATTTTAAGTTTGCGTAGATTGTCGAATATTACTAAAACTATATCCTAGTTGTATTATTGATCTTTTGATTTATTATGCCAATATTGGGTAGAGTTGATAAAGTGTTCGATAACATATTATACTTGAGTCATGAAACCAAGGGTTCATGACAGCGAGATGTACGCTGGCGAGGCATGGATTCTCGGTTAAATGACTTCGGATATACTTATGATTTTCGAATATCATAGCTACTATATCCTTTATTAGCATACGACTATTAAATTTTTTTTTCTTTCAAATTTATTTGATGTCTTATTTTTTGTTACCACCTTCTCTACAACTACTAGTTCTTTATTTCTTTCATATTTTTCTATTTTCAAATTGTCATCTTTAAAACTAATTTTGATTTCCTTCCACTATATTTCTAAAACGTATTTAGATTTTGATTCTATATGCCTGATCAATTTCGATCATTCATCACATTATTTTCTTGATTATATTCTTTGTCGTACTTATTCATATCGATTGGTCATGTCATATTTTGATGATATTTTTGGTCGTACCTATTTGTATCTTTTGAAATTTCAAGGACGAAAATTTTCTAAGGTGGGTAGATTTATAAGCCCACTTCCCAATTTTTTTTAATTTTTTTAATTTTATTTGTTTATAATTAATTTTATGGCCATTGTGTGTCATGCCAAAGCTTGTAGGTGGGCTATGACCATATTAAGGTCATATGACCTATAATAGCTTATATATGTATTATTTACCTATTTTATATTTTCTACAATTTTTGGATATTTGTAGGTATTTAATATTTAAGGTTTTATTATTTTTAAGGGCTTTCAGGATTTACTGTAAGGTCATACAGGGGTATTTCGGGACCAAATATTTTTTTTTGGGCTCTAAATGACTAAAAATATTTTGTAGAATATTTTAGAATTTTTTTGGATTTTTTAGAATTTTTGGAAATTTTTATATAATTAAAACCTATAGAAATAATATTTTATAGGCTTTGGAAATTTATTGTGAGGTCACATAATGATATTTTGTGTTAAAAATATTTTATTTAGATTCTAGACAGTAAGAAATATTTTCTAGAATTTTCTAGAATTTTTCTGGATTTTGCTGTAATTTATTTTGATTTATTTGGACTTAAAATAATTTTTAAATAATTTTCTGAATTAAATAAATAATTACCCAAAATTCCACCCGGGGGGCCCACCTGTCGGCGCTGCTACAGTAACCGCCTCTGTCTCCTATATATATATATATATATATATATATGCATTGTATATTCACAAACCCTAATTAATTATAGCCTCCTCCTTTTGGAGTTTGATCCTGGTGATTCCCCGACTTCCCGAGGCGATTGCCGTCAACTCGGACCTCATTTTCGTGTGCCCTTTTTTTTGTTGGAAGCGTATTGAGGTATAGTTTTGAATATCTAATTTATTTCCGTAATTTCTGAACCTAAATTTTTGGAAAATTCGTAGAGTGTCGGTTGTCCGAAACTTGACACGTTTCGGTGTTTTCGAGATTTCGGGAGAACCAGAAATTGAAATCATGAACCGTTTTAAGTTTCGGAAAGCTAACACAGAGTTCTACGACATATATTTTCCCCAGAAATTATTCTATTCATCTAGTATTTTATTTATTCTATGAACTCAGAACTGATCGGTTGATCCCCGTTTTGGTCACAATTAGCCATAACGGCAATATCTTTTGACCAAAGCGTGATTTTGCGGCACGGTTGATTCCAGCGCACTCGTGATGCTGAAATCTACCAAGGTGCACTTTCAAAATCTAGAGTTCACAGTGTTTGACTAAAAAGTCAATGGTACGTCTCGATTTGCGTGCCATTATTTTCGAAATTGAGAAACACGACTTTTGATGGCCAAACTTGCATATTTAGATTATATTCAGATTATTATTAGGTTAAATTAGGGTTTTAAGTAAATTATTATAGAATTAATTATTATTAGATTAGTAACCCAACTAGCCACTATTTAGAACTAGAACATTAGAATTGATTTGTGATTTTTGTGTACGGTTCATGGTGCGATGTGTGTTATAGGTTGACAGCTTATAGATCGGCATCCTCTCATCCTCGGTTTGTGACTATGGTTTGTGCAAGGATTCAGGCAAGTACAGTTTTGCATTTATGTTTTTGTTCATTATAACGTTTACTCTATAGTTTTCTCATTTGATATCCCGTTGAGTCATTGCTTGATATTTCATTAAGACACAATTGTGACACGGTAGTTATCGTATCCTTCTTAGTGTGTCATTGACCGTTATTGATTGTTAGAGAGTCGGGAGGGGAAATGCTCGATAAATACGTGAACAAACCCAATTACCGTTATCGAATGATAGCTAAGTCATACACACTCACGTATGAGTTAGCCGTACCAATTACTGAATGATAGCCATCGTATGATGTGCCGTATTAGCCCAGCCATTCACGAATTAAAAGGTATTTCACACACACATAGTGGTTTCCATTGTTCTTTTATTTAGTTCCTGTCTTGCTAGATCATATCTTACTAGTTTATATCTTGCTAGTTCATATCCTGCTAGTTCATCTCTTGCTAGTTCTCTATATGCTCTTTGTCATCATTGTTTCTCGCTTGTTCTAACTTATTTTGGACTAACAACATTAATTGCAATATGGTTGTACTCTACCCATTTCCTGACTAGATCGTTGTTATATGTGAGGTTGACGTACCTACTCTTGCACATGGACCATACGAGGGGGAGATAGAGACTCGAAGGCTAAACCATAGAGGACTAGTTAGTTGTGTGGTCGTTTTCTACAAATGTAAAATCTTATATTCTTCTTCAAATATAAAACTTCTATATTTTGTAAAGTTGATTTAGTTGTTGTGAATGAACAGTTGGTATTTATGAGCATTTTATTTATTGCGGGCTAGACAGCGTACTACCGTCGATACTGCGGCGTAGGCTGGGCTTGGACACTCACTCGTATCCCGAAAAACGGGTGCGGGTCGTGACAATTTTAGGTGAGAGGTTTGTGGCTTTGGCCATTGGCTATTTGGCCCCTTGGCTATCTGGCCTGTGTCGAAAGAGAGAGAGGGGCCGCTGTGAGGACGGATACTTACTGTATCAGAGTGGTATCATTGTTTTTTTTGTGAGAGTGTTAGAGAGTTAGTATTTTGGGTTGTATTGTGAGTATCAATTTTGGCAGTTGGTGTCACGCCCCGCTCCCGTAGGAGCGATCGTCCTCGCTAAGGCGTGATGCCGCACGAGCCTAGATTGCGCTCGTGTTAGACGGGTTCCATAACGGCCGATTTCAGCGACTGCGATGGGGTCGTCACACAGAAGTCCCGTACAGAGACATTGAATAATTGCAGCAAAAATTAGAACAAACATAAGTTATTCAGAAGAAACTCTTTTATTGATATTGAAACAAAGGTTACAGTGGGACGCAAGGCCAATATTACAATCACTCAAGCTCACTTATCTCTCATGTACAAGTCACTCAGCTCTCTCTCATCTCTCAGTTACAAGTCTTGAGCCAGCGGATGCTTCGGAAGGCGACGTCTATACATTATGTCCTGTATAAGTCTTTACTCCATGCGATCGTACGCTTCGAATCGCCAAGGAACTCCGTGCCTCGACGCATCCAAGCGAGCTCCGCGCCATGAGCTTCTACCTGTGCCTGCACATGGAAACTATGTGGGTGTCAGTACTCAACTGTACTGGTGGAATGAGCTCCTCGCCCACCCATACAAACCCAACACGTTTGATTTACTTTGTGCAACATAGTCACTTCTTATTGATTGTCTTTCTAGTCTTGCCTTAGGATCAGTTTTATGACTGACGCCTTGCTTTATGTTGTGTCTTTAGACCATCCCGTGCTCGTAACATCAATGTTAACTCAACAACGTTAACCTATCAAGTCGTGTATGCCTTACGGCATAAACTCAGAGACGCAACTACGAGATGAAGCTCTATTTCCGTGTGACCGTGCTTACAAATCCATCATACCGTGCCTCGCAACTCAATGTGACTTCACCATATCGCCGCCTCGCGGCCATTGCTACTTCGATCACCAACAGACCCAATCAAGACTTCTGGCCTAAGTATCACTTGGCCGACTTCGCCTTACGGTATTTTCTGACTTAAACGCAAGACAATTCAAACCATAACTTATGCAACTTATATGCCAACAACTTAAGACCGACGCCGCATCTCGTGCCGTAGCACGTCGCCTATGTTGATGCCAAATCCTAGGACCAAACCCTGTGTTCTAATTGCACACACATCCAACTGACTCAATCCAAAGGCACACACGCGGATTGCCGCCCGTGCCGACCCATCTATATGAATTGGTCACTAACATCACAAGCTATCCTGGACTATAGCCTTGCCATTCGGCGACCCTTTCAGCGCAAGTAGCTAGCCCCGCTGAAAGTTCCCGAATTACCCGAGCGGTTCGTCCAGCTACGGCTATACCGTATTTCCCTCCGAAACGTCGCTGTCCCATGGCGCCTAGGGTTGTCGCACGTGGAAACTCCTTCTTGTCGACAAGTTGTCTAATAACCATGCAAGACTCGACATAAACTGACGTCTCACACAGTCATTCCTCTTCCAATGTTACCATCTCTTTCAAAACCAATATCAAACCATCTATCATTTGATGACCCCTCGATGACCCACGGTCGCGAGCTTTCTTTTCATGTTACCATATCATTTCATTCAACTCAATGCCTATTCGATAGTTCTTCCTCCAAAACTCATTCAATCAACCATGGTTCCTACCTTAACACTAGGTCCGTGCATCGTGCCTCAAACCGACTTCCGTTCTATGCGACGCTATCGCCCAAGTCATAATTTATATGACGGGCCTTGGGATCGTGGGACTATTTAACCTGACAACCACAGAATGAGCGGGACAATACTTCAAATGACTTAGGTCGACCGACATAACTTTGCCTAACTTACTCAAGCCTACAACTTAACGAGCAAAGGCTGCGTCAAGCCTTGCCTTGATGGAACGTGCCGTACACGCGTTCAACTTTGAACGACCAAGTCATTTGGGTGCCTAGACTTATGGCACAAACTGTGCAACGCAACTTAACTCATGGGGCAAGCCAAGGCTATGCCAAGTCTTGGACGACAGGACCGTACATGCTTTATGAAGCATTCATGCGGGCGACGCCTATGACTTAGGCTATGTTCATAACTTCGCCGACTCAACCAACTTTCCTTCTCCCAAGCCACGGGACGAAGGATCGAGTGTCATTTTCAAAGCACGCCGTGCACCAACTCTAAGCCGACCGTTGGACCTTTCCATATTCTAACTCAATTCGACCCGTCGGGATTATTCCCTTTAGCTATGTGGATTCGTCTCTTTTATTATCAAGCCTACTTGTGCAAGTTGAAAACATGCAATTTATTATGTGAAGGCTAAGATGAGGCGAGTTCACCGAAACTACCCCACCTGAGCAAGCGGTCGCCTCGACCGAGCGATGTCTTCCAGCAGCCGTTGCGAGGCTAAGGCCGAACGCCGTCGGCATTTCGATTCCTCCGATTGACTGAGCGGGACGGGGCACTACATCATACACCACTCAGAAAAAGTTTCGTCATCGAAACTAACTGAGTACTTACTCCTTGAGTTACCACTCGAACGTTGAACGACTCTCGCACACACTTCTCCTATGCGTTCCCTCAAATCCGAGCCACGCTCGTGCTACCCTCAATCCTTTCTTCCAAGCTTACGATCTCAAAATCCTCGACACTTCCCTGTTTCTCAAGTCTCACTTAATTCAACGTATCACTTAGTATGGATCGTGCACATATTCCAGGCGTCCCCAAAATATATGTATTTCAACCAAGCCTCGTGATAGCGAATTCCGCTATCACCACTCGAGTCGGATCGTGCACGTATTCAAGCGTCCTTGATATACATGCATGTCAACCGATACTCGCGAGTGGTGCCTCCACAAATCCTACCACTTCGCACTCGGACATCTGCCTAACTACTAGGCTATGTCTTTCCGTCAGTATTGGAATCATAGTTCCCAAACAACAATATCAACACTGACCCCATCCTAAGGTCAAACCAAATTGATAGTACGGGGTCTTTCTACCCAAGCTCGCATCACTCCGATTTCTAAACATCGAGCATCGATTTCCTACACACATCTCAATATTCATCGCACGGGTCTGAGTCATTCAGCAAAGCCATCCTACGATAACTCACGTTCATCCAATACTTAACAAGAACGTATCGCTCGTTCATCAAACCATTTTGTATAGTCTATACCTCGCACACATTCGACATAATCTACCTATCAATCCTTTTCAAGTTAAGCACGCTACGACACAATCCACCACTAAACCACAATTCATATTTCATATTCCCTAATTCATTCATCCCAATTCACGCATTCGATCATGAGGTCGTCTAGCTTAACAATATGTTATGCCCCGATCTCACGCGATTCAGATTACCCATGGTGGGCATGAATCACCATGCACGCTCCTGCGGGATAATCATCCTCATCGGGACGTAACTCTTGTTTTGCGTCTAGACTAGTTCATTCTCGATGTGCGGATTGGACCTGCTCAATCCTCAAGTTTCATTCATTCATCAATCGCAAGTACTCGCATCCTCGAATTTTCCTTCGCATCAAGCCAACAAGTCGAGACAATCAAAGTTGCCGCGTCCTGATTTTTTCGAGTTCGATCATTCCCGCAACATGAATCACCATGTCAGCGCTCACGCGAAACGATCGCCTCAAATCTGATGCGAGGCATGTGCGAGGCTGGAGTTGCGCTCGCACGAGACAAGAATGTGGATGTTGTGGTTATCCGCGTAACCATCAAGACACGATTACTTTCATCCAACATTCATTTCAATCAAAATCCTAAGTATAGCATCCAACCGAACAATAACACTTGCACGATCGTCCTTCGCCGAGTAAGAGTACCCCCGAGTTATCGCATATCGATCATTGATACGCCTCAATACCATCGATGATATACGTAACCTGACGATCTTCCTTTGCAACCAATTTCGAGTCGTGCGAATGATGCTATCGTCCGACTGGATAATCTCCTCGACATTCATTTCAAGTTCGATCATTATCCCTCGAATCATTCACAACATAGATTTTCTCAAACCCGAATTCATGTATCCTTCATTTGTCCATCTTAAGTTATCGACCAACGTATTTCCTCAATTCGTATCATTCCTTTATCAATCGATTGACATCCCTGAGGCTATCGCATACACCACTCAGGAATGAAGTCATTCAACAAATCCTCAACTTATCATTCGAATCAAAATCGACTACTTCAAATTTTTTGTTCGAACCATTCCTCAAATTCCAAGCATGCTCATCTATATCGCATCGACGTTATCGTTGCTCGATAGCATCCCTATCGATAGTCGACTCACTTTACTCAATCGAGTTCAACTCATTCTTGCTCGAGACTATTCAATTCTCGCACTCAACTTTTCTAAGGTCGACGCAACTTTGGTATATATGCCCAGCCCGACTTAGACAACCGTGCTTACGCGAACCATCTTTTTATTTTGTTAAAAACTGTTCTCCTACATTTTGCAAAATAGTTAGACTTATTGTATGGACATCCCGTGGGACGATTGAGAGAGAGCGCACCAACGATATTAACTTGTGGAAGCAACAGAGTTAAAGAATTCAATCGATAGTCTAAGGACGTAAAGCCGTACTTTGATACCATTATGTCACGCCCCGCTTCCGTAGGAGGGATCGTCCTCGCTAAGGCGTGATGCGGCACGAGCGTAGATTGCGCTCGTGCAAGACGGGTTCCGTAACGGCCGATTTTAGCGGCTGCGACGGGGTCGTCGCACAGAAGTCCCGTACAGAGACATTGAATAATTGCAGCAGAAATTAGAACAAACACAAGTCATTCAGAAGAAACTCTTTTATTGATATTGAAACAAAGGTTACAGTGGGGCACAAGGCCAATATTACAATCACTCAAGCTCACTCATCTCACATGTACAAGTCACTCAGCTCTCTCTCATCTCTCAGTTACAAGTCTTGAGCCAGCGGATGCTTCGGAAGGCGACGTCTATACATTATGTCCTGTATAAGTCTTTACTCCATGCGGTTGTACGCATCGAATCGCCAAGGAACTCCGTGCCTCGACGCATCCAAGCGAGCTCCGCGCCACGAGCTTCTACCTGTGCCTGCACATGGAAACTATATGGGTGTCAGTACTCAACTGTACTGGTGGAATGAGCTCCTCGCCCACCCATATAAACCCAACACGTTTGATTTACTTTGTGCAACATAGTCACTTCTTATCGATTGTCTTTCTAGTCTTGCCTTAGGATCAGTTTTATGACCGACGCCTTGCTTTATGTTGTGTCTTTAGACCATCCCGTGCTCGCAACATCAATGTTAACTCAACAACGTTAACCTATTAAGTTGTATTTGTCTTACGGCATAAACTCAGAGACGCAACTACGAGATGAAGCTCCATTTCCGTGTGACCATGCTTACAAATCCATCATACCGTGCCTCGCAACTCAATGTGACTTCACCATATCGCCGCCTCGCGGCTATTGCTACTTTGATCACCAACAGACCCAATCAAGACTTCTGGCCTAAGTATAACTTGGCCGACTTCGCCTTACGGCATTTCCTGACTTAAACTCAAGACAACTCAAACCATAACTTATGCAACTTATATGCCAACAACTTAAGACTGACGCCGCATCTCGTGCCGTAGCACGTCGCCTATGTTGATGCCAAATCCTAGGACCAAACCCTGTGTTCTAACTGCACACACATCCAACTGACTCAATCCAAAGGCACACACGCGGATTGCCACCCATGCCGACCCATCTA
Source organism: Iris pallida (assembly GCA_029216955.1). NCBI lineage: Eukaryota > Viridiplantae > Streptophyta > Magnoliopsida > Asparagales > Iridaceae > Iris > Iris pallida. The sequence goes on along the minus strand of JANAVB010013598.1, from coordinate 13,004,429 downwards.
TATGAATTGGTCACTAACATCACAAGCTATCCTGGACTATAGCCTTGCCATTCGGCGACCCTTTCAGCGCAAGTAGCTAGCCCCGCTGAAAGTTCCCGAATGACCCGAGCGGTTCGTCCAGCTACGGCTATACCGTGTTTCCCTCCGGAACGCCGCGGTCCCATGGCGCCCAGGGTTGTCGCACGTGGAAACTCCTCCTTGTCGACAAGTTGTCCAATGACCATGCAAGACTCGACACAAACTGACGCCTCACACAGTCATTCCTCTTCCAATGTTACCATCTCTTTCAAAACCAATATCAAACCATCTATCATTTGATGACCCCTCGACGACCCATGGTCGCGAGCTTTCTTTCCATGTTACCATATCATTTCATTCAACTCAATGCCTATTCGATAGTCCTTCCTCCAAAACTCATTCAATCAACCGTGGTTCCTGCCTTAACACTAGGTCCGTGCATCGTGCCTCAAACCGACTTCTGTTCTACGCGACGCTATCGCCCAAGTCATAATTTATATGACGGGCCTTGGGATTGTGGGACTATTAAACCTGACAATCGCAGAATGAGCGGGACAGCACTTCGAATGACTTAGGTCGACCGACATAACTTTGCCTAACTTACTCAAGCCTACAACTTAACGAGCAAAGGCCGCGTCAAGCCTTGCCTTGATGGAACGTACCGTACATGCGTTTAACTTTGAACGACCAAGTCATTTGGGTGCCTAGACTTATGGCACAAACTGTACAACGCAACTTAACTCATGGGGCAAGCCAAGGCTATGCCAAGCCTTGGACGACAGGACCGTGCATGCTTTATGAAGCATTCATGCGGGCGACGCCTATGACTTAGGCTATGTTCATAACTTCGCCGACTCAACCAACTTTCCTTCTCCCAAGCCACGAGACAAAGGATCGAGTGTCATTTTCAAAGCACGCCGTGCACCAACTCTAAGCCCACCGTTGGACCTTTCCATATTCTAACTCAATTCGACCCGTCGAGATTATTCCCTTTAGCTATGTGGATTCGTCTCTTTTATTATCAAGCCTACTTGTGCAAGTTGAAAACATGCGATTTATTATGTGAAGGCTAAGATGAGGCGAGTTTACCGAAACTACCCCACCTGAGCGAGCGGTCGCCTCGACCGAGCGATGTCTTCCAGCAGCCGTTGCGAGACTAAGGCCGAACGTCGTCGGTATTTCGATTCCTCCGATTGACTGAGCGGGACGGGGCACTACACTTGGTACCAGTGGAGTTTTGGTTAGGATATGGGTTAGTATCAGGGGTTGGCTCTTACCATGGCATTGCTTGCCTGTGGCTTACATTGGCTTGGCAGCAGCAGCTAAAGCAAGCAGCAACAACATTTCGGCAGCATGTAGCAGCAGGGCTTTTCCTTGTTTGTATTGCACTATTTGGCCCTGCCATAGCAGTGGCAGTAGTATAAGGGTTGATGGCATGCTATAGATGGATATGTGTGTGGGCAAGAAAGGGGATAGTACGGCAGAAAATGCTTGGCTTTGCACTTGCAACAGCAGCACAAAGGCAATTGCTTGCCTTGGTTTTGCACCTCTTTGAGCAGCCTGTGGCAGCAGGATCCTCCTGCATGCCTTGGCTTGGGGCAGCATGAGGGGATCTTGCCACTTGGTATGCTGGCCAGCCAGTGGGGTGTGTTAGAATAGTGATTGTATCCGTAAAGATTTGGATAGCAGTGGTTAGAATATTAGTTTAAGGATTTAACTGAGTAATTAGAGCACTTGTGTTTGTTTTCCATAAATAAATTTACTTTATTTATTTTGTATCTGAGAAAATTACAACTGTAGGAATCTAATCTAGAAGACGATTACTTTATCCCTTGGACGATGCGATGAAGAAAACTCGAACTTTGAAGAACTTGGACAGCAATTGGGCAATCTCTCTGTTCTCTCTGAAATTGACCGTAGTGTCTGATGAAGATGAAGAAACTCTCTTTTATAGAGTTCTGGATAACTGTTCTGGGCATATGCTCAGTCAGTTACTTGACGTGTGTATAACTGCAGGGACGCGTGGTGAATTCTGATGGAGACACGTTGGAGTGCGGTTGAAAGTAGTGGGATATATCTAGGAGAAATTGGTGGCATGGATGCCACGTTGCATAACTTCTTGATAAGTGGGTAACTGAGTACAGGACACGCGAGAATGTGTGTTGACTGTACGTTGAAAATCATCCTGGATGCCTTTGCTATGATACGCTTGTCTTTGAAGAGGAGTCATACGCTAGCTTTTGAAGGCACATGTCTTGCATACGCTGACTTGGACAGCATAGAGCCATAGAAGGCTGATACGCTTACTTATTGATAAGGAGTCGTATGGGATCCATACGCTCACTTGGCTGGGAAGGAGTCGTATGGAGTCCATACGCTCACTTGGTTGGGAAGGAGTCGTATGAGGTCCATACGCTCACTTGGTTGGGAAGGAGTCGTATGAGGTCCATACGCTCACTTGGTTGGCAGGGAGTCGTATGAGGTCCATACGCTCACTTGGTTGGGAAGGAGTCGTATGAGGTCCATACGCTCACGTGGATGGTAAGGAGTCGTATGAGGTCCATACGCTCACTTGGTTGGCAGGGAGTCGTATGAGGTCCATACGCTCACGTGGATGGTAAGGAGTCGTATGAGGTCCATACGCTCACTTGGTTGGCAGGGAGTCGTATGAGGTCCATACGCTCACGTGGATGGTAAGGAGTCGTATGGAGTCCATACGCTCACTTGGATGGCAAGGAGTCGTATGGGGTCCATACGCTCACTTGGTGGAAAGCCATATGGATTGAAGGAGTAGACACGTGGCTGTTCTCAATCTTCTCAAACACGCCATATCTTCAAATACTGACAAATATTTCTTGAGCGTCGTGCTGCAGATATAATAGCTGATAGACTGTCAGAAATGACAGTAATGATGGCTCTTTATTTATGATGGCTGCTGAGCTGTCCTCGTAAGAGACAAAATCTTTTCTCGAAAACCTATACGACGGCTAATCTTCATAGGACAGCTGTCTTTGCACGAAAGACGAAGTGTCAGATTCATCCTTCATTAAATACATGCTGTGCTGTCATCTCAGGAAATAATAAAATATTCACTGAGCGTACGACCTTTAGATGAGCGTATGGCCTTGGCTGAGCGTATGGCCTTGAGCGTATGGCCTTGAACGTATGGCTTTGATTGAGTCTTATCTCAGCGTGTCATAATTTTCACACCCTTCAAGACCCCCTTCAAAGTTTTCGAACTTTATGAATTTCAAAAGTTCGAAATTACTTTGAACTTAAAGTGGGAACAAGTCCTGACACGCTAGCATGAGTTTGTTATCTTCCTCAATATCAGTGCCAATCTTTAGGGATTCTGTTTAAAGAATATCCGCCATTTAAACTTCTTCTTTTCTTCTATAAATAGGTTTTCCAAGACCTAATTTATTTCTTTACTTTTGCATTCATCTTCGAGAGAGAAAAAGAAACTCAAGACTCGACTTCTTCTTCTTCGACTCAAGCTTTATCAATGGCGCCCAAGGTTGATGCTGCCGCGAAGGGAAAGGGGAAGGCTCCTGCGGAGTCATCTCAGCCCGCTGCCACCGCTGCTAAGAAGACTACCAATGAGCGCGTTCGTCGAAGCGAATGCCCATTGAAGCCTCTCTATGGTGAGGATGATGATGATGAACAATAACTATCCCCTATTTAGGGCTCTGGTTAGAACCAAATCATAAAACGTATCCCCTTTTTAGGGTCAAATACGTCAGAAAATACGCTTCCCTCTTTAGGATTTAGCCGTATTCCTTGTTTTTCGTTTATACGAAAAATATGTTTGAAGCATATTCTGTAAGATACGCATATTTTTGATAGAAATGTCGAAATACGCTATCTTGAGTTTGCCATACGCTTAAAGAAAACTAAGCGTATGCTGAACCTTGAGTCTGCCATACGCTTAGTAAAAACTGAGCGTATGTTGAACTTTGCCATCTCTTTGTGTTGAAGATTTCTAAGATTTTATTCATCTTTTGCAGTGGATATTCTGTCTCAGGAGGCAGAATTTGAAGGATGTGTAGGAAATAATTATAGCAGTGACCTATCACATGTTCGTTTTCCCTAATTCGATGGACCTTCTACAAGAATAGCTCTTTTGACCAATCAGGAAAATGACACTTTGCTGAACCTGATGAGTGGACTGCCGTTACAGAGTGTGGATGGTGTTACCCACTCGAAGCCAGCATTTCTTTTCGGAGATGCTATTGACATGAATTCTCAGCCTGCTCTGGATTAAGTATCATACTGTTATTATAGGGATGGTGATGTAAATTAGCCAATGTATTTGACTGGTTTATCAAAAAGCATCAACATAGCTCGTTTATTTCATGCGAGTTGTCAAAGACAAATGAAGTGGGATATCACTCCATCCCGACAAGCGAAGGCTGGGTGGATAGGATATCGTCAAGGGAGATTCCGCAGTGGTACTGAACCACATGTCACATCTCTGCGAGGACTGCTACCTGCCACCATCCCTCCTGAGGACTCGGCACTGCTGAAGCCAGTCAGAGTCCCAATTTTTGTAAACGAATTTGCTCAACTAGAAAATGCCATCTATCCAAAATAGTCTATGAGGCTGACTGGTCTAGTAAATCTGGAGAATACCAGATGGACTGCTCTTGTGAAATGGGTCCTGAAGAATTTTGGTGAACAGTTACAAGTGATAGGCCTATATGATGCCATTAAGTGTACTGCCTATGGTTTCAGGCCAAACCCGGATTTGTTCTTGGCGTTAGCGGAGAGATATAACTACCGTACCGGCACCTTCATGACCCGAAGAGGCAAGATGGGATTCGTCCTTCATGAAATGGCATATATTTCTCAGCTCCCGACAGCAGATTTGCCATATGAAGAATATATCCCTTTTGTTGATGAAATGAATAAGATCTCCGAAGCCAACCCACTAGTCCTTCATGTCTTTGAAGAATTGATGTGCCATTACAGTATTTGTAAGGCTTTTTATAAAGGACAAGGTGGAGAAGGAGATTCCAATTGTTATTCTTCCAAATGGATGGCCTATTTATTTCAAGGCCGTACTGATGAAATTCAAAAGAAGAAGAAGACTGAGCAGTATATCGGTGAATTTAAACCTCTGAATCAAGCTGAGATTGACAGGCTCATCCGGGATACTACTCATGACAATATTGTCATTGAGGAAGACGAAGGCACTTATAAAGTCGGTGATAGGTTTGAGACCTATATTAAGCAGGGTGGCCGAGAATTATCTGCTGAGGGTCATCTGGCCGGATTTATATCTCTCTGGCTGAGAAAATTCGTAGTTCCTGGTACCTGTTCAGCAGACAGGATGCATAGAGGAGTTATCTTCGCAGCAGTCCGTCTGGTTTTTGGGTATAAGATGGATTTACTGACAACGATGACATGTCGTCTGAATGCCGGATTAAGGGCATATACAGACAGAATGTTCGAATTAGCAAGGAAGAGCCTTACATCCTTTCCTCGGGTAGAAATGCCCTTTACATATTTGTTTGGGTGGCTGCTTCTGCATTTTGAATCTCTCCTGGATGCTGGGATGGCTAGACCAGATGACACCTTTCTGGAAAGATATAGACACACACCAAAGTAGAAATATGATACTTTGACAGATTGCAGAACTATATTAAACATGGGAGAACTATGGATCTTCACTTACGTTCCTCCTCCTGTTGGTTATGAAACCATGCCTGGGAGGCTGATTGATGGCGTTGGTGGCAATGAATTGGATGAGATTCAACATGAATGGCTGAAGAGAATCAGGCCATCTCATTTAATCTGCCGCCGTGACAACATCACTTATCTGGAACCATATCTTCCGAGCAGATTTGCTCGACAATTTGGTTATGATCAATTGCATGTGGGCAATGCAACGACGTGTTTTGCTTATTAAGGCGGGTTGATTGATGGTGCCAGAGCGTGGATATATTACATTGCTAAAGGTACAGGGGCTACCTTTCCCATGCCAGATCCGGTCACCTATCATAGAGGAGCTAGAATATTGGCGTCTTACGCCAAGTTCTATGTATCAGCTAATACTTTTGATGAAAAATTTAGCATCTTAGGTAGAAGCTTTATTCATATTGAAAAGAAATCAACTAAATCAGCCCTGCCTAGAGATTGTCATGATCAAGAAGATCCTCTGGCCACTGATGAAGTTGATGATGAAGTTTTAGAAACTTTCTTCTCTGATGACATTCATCAACCATTACATATACCCATCGGAAGTGCTGAAGAGAGTATATCTACCGATAATACCCCGAAGAGAAAGCGGGGCAAAGGTGCTGCTGGGCCTGCCCCAAAAAGAGTCACTCGAGCAGAGACTCGAATTCGTGGAGGAATTACCATTCCAGGGACTTCTCCTGCTTCCAATCGAGTCAGAGATACTGATGAAGCAGGTAGTGATCCAAAAGACAATTATCCTACTGTTCCATTCACAAAAAGAATAGGAAGGAAAGTGATAGTTTCAAAAACTAAATCCGTAATTTGTCTTGATGCAGAGAGTCCCACCGATCGTGCTGTGTGATTGGCTTCAGAAAAACAAGCTGCCTTTGATTTTTATGTAAAAACAGAACCTATTGAAGAAGATATTCCTGAACCTGCTGGGTCATCCATGCCTTCTGATATAGGATCGATTCCGCCAATGGCCGATGATGCGCAGGTAATTAGTCAACCTGCGGTAGAGGTCGAGCATCAGACTGAAACGACTAATGACTTACTGATTTCGGAAGAATCAGCGAAGGAAGCCACTTCTCTCGAACCAATTGCTGAAGCTTCAGAGAGCGAACAAGTTGACTATGAACCGTCGTCTCATTCTTTCGGAGAAGAAGACATGGAGATAGACGATGAATTACCGTCTAAAATTCCAATTGATGTACTGAAGACCATTGGTCAACACTCAGGGTTGACACCAGAGCCGGAGAGACATATAGAAGTTCAAGTTCCAAGTACTTCTGGGGCAGGAAGCAGTGAAATAAATCCCGTGTCAGAAAGCACTTTGAACAGACTACGAGCCGGTCTGAATGATCCGAAGGAAACTGAATATGAACCAGCTCCAGGTAATATTTTATTCATCAAAATTTTGTCTTGTCTCTGCTTTATTGTCTTTTTGTTTTGATCATGCTTCTTTGATTCCACCAGCTGTAGGAACTGCACCGGCTATGAGTTCTACTCAAGCTCCACTTGTCCAAACTGATGTGGGTGAGGGGAGTTCACATTTGCCGAGTTCTCCAAAAGCACTCTCGTCGGCTTCCAGAATAGAGGCTCCTCCTGCTCCTTCCTCTACTATTGCAGCGACTCCCGGTTTTGACACAGGGATAGCAAAGATCATGGGGATGTATTCAGATATTTTTTATTCATATCTGGATACATTCTCGAGACGACTTATGAAGGATGAGACTATGCCCTTTTCGAGTCTTCGAGAGGCGACTAGTTTTCCACTTTCAGCTTTGAGACAAGCCGGTTATGAGAACCAATGTGTCTTTTTTGAACATCTTCTGAATGATTTAGAAGCAAATATCCACAAATATTGGGAGATCAAAAGGGAAGATATCAAATCTCTGACTGAAGCTGAGATTACTCAATTGGAGAATGAAGCTCAAGCTCAGCATATTGCTCTGACAGAATTCCTCGCTCAGTCTTCTAAAGAGTTAATGGCAAAAGACGAAGAAATAATAAGTACTCGTCAGAATATGGAGCGCCTAGAGAAAGATGAAGCGTCAAAAGCTGAAGAGCTTAGAAGGTTGAGGGAAGAGCTAGCTCGTATTCAGGAGCAAATTGTCTCCATGGAAAAGGAACAATCAGAGATTGCTACTGATCGTAAATCTGAAGCTGAACGCTGTAAACTTTTACAGCAAGAGCGAGAATTGATACAAACCAATCAGATTGAAGAGACCAATCGCCGTAGCTCTATTATTGTGGAATATGACCAACGGATGATTGGAGCTGAAACAGCAGAGCGAATCAAGAAACCTCATGAAGAAAAGATAAATAATGTAATCGTTCGTATTCAGGAGATAATTTCTCCTAAATAGATCTTTTACATTTATCATGTATTGAAGTTTTGATACCCATTTGTAATCAATGTTTTAATTTTGATTGAAATGAATATTTTGACTTGATTTCAATTCTGTGGATGATATTTTTGTAGAAAACATGTTCAGAGGTAAATAATACATGACATATTTCAATAAAATAGAATATACAAATAAACTTTGTAACTCTATCATGATATTAAACCAAAGATAATTTTAGTTTAATACTGATTAGAGAAAACAGAATTCAGATATAAAGATATCTTTGGATTCTATTTTCCGTGATCTTTGGACTCGGAAATCAAAAGACGAGATATCATTTTCATAGAATAGAAAATATGATACATACTGAGATAGAAAATTCAGAGGTAATATGGATATGATTTTTTATACAAGATCTTTATTAAACCCACTGGGATCTAATAAGACAAAATATCAAATTCTCTGGAAAAATGATACATGGTAGAATATCAGTTTCCTTTGGGGATAACGATATCGAGATAACTTTTGTAGAGAAGAATTAACTTTGATTTTATATTTGCTGGGGAATGATGAAAATATTACACATAATATTTCTTTAAGAATTTGCCATTGATAGGCATCATCGTGACTTTTCCATCCATAGAGGCAAGCTGGTATGCTCCGTTAGAGAAGACTTTATTTACTACGAATGGGCCTTCCCATTTCGCGTCAAATTTGCCTTTGCTCATATGTGTCATAGTCATAGGACGTCTGACAGTAAGGACTAGTTCTCCCTTCTGATATGCTCTGACTTTGACTTTCCGGTTAAAAGCTCTTGAGATTCGGGCCTGATACAGCTCAATATTTTGTTGAGCATACAATCGTTTTTTATCTAGAGCTTCCAATTCTTGAAGTCGAAGACGATCATTGTTTTCTGTTGTAAGTTCATTGGAGATTGCAATTCTCAGAGAAGGAATCTGGATCTCAAGGGGAAGAACAACTTCACACCCATATACCAAAGAGAAAGGCGTACATCCGGTCGTATTGCGAACTGTGGTACGGTAGGTCCATAAACATTCACCAAGCTTTTCGCTCCAGTTACGTTTGTTGGAAGAAACAAACTTTTTCAAGAGTTTGATGATTGTTTTATTGAAAGCTTCTGCCAATCCATTAGCTGCTAGATTATACGCTGTAGAAGCTAAATTATTGATCCGATGATCGTCGCAGAATCGAGTAAATTTCTGACTGACGAACTACGGTCCGTTATCATGGATAATACGCCGAGGAACACCAAATCGATAGATGACATGATGTTTGACGAAGTTAATAACATTAGAAGTTTTGACTTCAGATAACGGGATTGCTTCAGCCCATTTGGAAAAGTAATCAGTTATTACTAGAATAAACCGATGTCCTTTTGATGATGGTGGGTTAATAAGACCAATGACATCCATGCCCCAAGCTTCAAAGGGCCATGATGCCGCTGTTGGGTGTAAGAATTCTGACGGTTGATTGATAAAGTCTGCATGAATTTGGCAAGCTTTACATTTCCGAGCATATTGAATGGCGTCAGCCACCATCGTGGGCCAATAATAACCCATACGTCGGATACGATCTTGAAGCATAGGACCTGGTTGATGGGCTCCACAAACACCATCATGTGCTTCACGGATAATCTGCTGTGCTTCTTTACCAGCAATGCATCGGAGGAGAAGACCGTCGTAGGACCGACGATATAGTGTCTTCGTAGTATGATTATAATAGAATCTGAGAGATCGACGCCGAATAGACGCTGCTTCACTCGGATTATCAGGAAGTATGTCATATAATACAAAGTCTAGAAACGGGCGTCTCCAGTCTTCAGTTGTGGCTTCTGTTTCATTAGAAAAGACATTCCATAGTAGAATCGGAAGAAGACGAGGACACTTTGTCAAACTTTAATCCGTCATCAAGGTTGAGAGAATCTTTGTCTGGATGATGGGAAGAAGCCAAAGCCAGATTATTCTCAACGCAGAATAGTTCTCGGTTATAAACCACTATTACTTGCTGACGTCTGATTGGTATGGCTAATACAGTAGCAAGGTTAGCCAAAGCATCAGCTTCTACATTATAGGCTCGTCGAACATGTTCAATAAAGAAACCTTCAAAGGATGAGGCCATAGAGAGTGCTGCTCGATGATAAGGTATCAAATCTTGATGACGAACTTCATACGTTCCTCTGATCTGATTGATAATAAGCTTGGAGTCTCCATAAACTTCTAAATATTGAATATCTAGATGTTTAGCAAGCTGAAGACCGATGAGCAATGCATTGTATTCGGCTACATTATTTGAACATGATTGATCCAGAGAATAAGCCCTCTGAATAGTTAATCCTTCTGGGGATACAAGAACAATCCCGACTCCGGCGACAATATTGCCATTAGGACCTATTCTAGATGCTCCATCAAAGAATAGACGCCAGGTAGGAATTTCTTCAGAAATTAGATTTGAATTCAGAACTTCATCAGGAATCTTATCATATAATTTAGAATCTTCTGGAACCGCATGAGCTGCCAGAAAATCAGCAAGAGCCTGTCCTTTAACTGACTTCTGGGGAATATAATGCATGTCGTATTGAGCTAACAAGATTCCCCAATTAGCTAGTCTGGAGTTGAGAATATCGGATTTCTTCATCATAATCCTGATGGGATTCACTCTAGAAATGACGTGAATCGTTTGACCGATAATATAATGTCACATTTTTTGAACAGCAAACATTAATGCTAAGCATTCTTTTTCGATTGGAGAATAACGCGGTTCAGCGCCTGTCATTGTGCGACTGAGATAATAAATAGCCTGTTCATGGCCATCTTTATTTTTTTGGGCAAGTAATGCACCGAGAGAATGATCCATGGCTCGAACATATAAAAGGAATGGTATTCCTGAGACAGGAGGTACCAAAACTAGAGGGTTCATGAGATACTGTTTAATATCGTCAAATGCTTTTTGACATTCTTCGTTCCAGACGAAAGATACACCTTTTTTCAGAAGTTTGTTGAATGGTCTGCAGCATCCTGATAAATTGGAAATGAATCTCCTGATATAAGCAATTCCTTAAAATCCTCGTAGCTCTTTTAAGGTGCGTGGAGGACGCATCTCTTGAATGGCTTTGATCTTCTCGGGATCTACGTGTATACCTTTAGCGGCAATGACGAAGCCGAGAAATTTGCCACTAGAGACGCCCAGGAAGGACTTAGTAGGGTTCATTTTAAGTTGATGCGGACGCATTAAATCAAAAATAGTCTTCAAATCTTGGATATGATCCTCCTTTCGTCGACTTTTGACTGCAATATCATCAACATAGCATTCGACTATTTTTCGGAGATGTTCGCGGAATATAGTGCTCATTGCTCGCTGATATGTTGCTCCTGCATTTTTGAGACCAAACGGCATCACTGTATAACAGTATGTACCGATCTGCATTTTGAAGGAAGTATGTCTCTCGTCGTCCGGAAACATTTTGATTTGGTTGTATCCCGAATACCCATCCATGAATGACATTCGTTCGAAACCACATGTGTTATCGATCATGACATCGGTAATTGGAAGAGGAAACTCGTCTTTTGGTGTCACTACCACATTTCTAGTTTGAGGGTAAATTTGTTATTTTTGGGGGTAAATAAAATTTATTAGTATTAATTAGAATTTATGTGAATTTTTAGATTTTATTTGGATTTATTTGGACTAGTTTGATTTTTGGCCAGTTTTGACCCATGTAGACCAACCTAGGAACTAACCATGGTTAGTTGGGCTTGGTTAGGTCAAGTGACCCTAGTCTAACCTAGTGTGACTCAAGTTAGTGGTTAGTAATTCATAGAACTAGAATTAGAAATTTAGAAATCATTTGATTTGGTGAATGGCTTGTGGTTTCACTAGTCATTATGTGACTTAGCTAGATTGGACTCAAACCTAGCTCAACCCTAACCCAAAGCCAAGTGGTCAGCCATCCCTAGCTGAACCTAGGGATTTCCCCCCCTTATTTAATCCCTCCTAGTTTTTAGGGCTAGCCTCTTTTAGGGTTCTAGCAAATTTCTAAGGAAGGAGGTGAGTTCCATCTTTCAAAAATCATAAGAAATCCAATTTAATTTCTTTTTCCTTCAAACCAATTCCATTAGGACCTAAATTTCTTCCTCTTGCTGCTGGTATATTTTATTTGTAGTAAAATAACAATTTGTGGAGCTTGGAGGCTTGAGGAGTTTCTTCCATTTGAGGGCTTTTCTATTCATTGTGCATCAATAGGTATAACCCTCATTACTCTATTAAACTCCTGTTAATCTTCATCAATAGGAACCCTAAGTGATCCCCCTAAGGTCAGGAATGGATTCGTGTCCAGTATCGAATGATATGTGTCCATTCTGGACACGTATCAGTGTCCTAGACAGGGTGTTCGATCAAATGCCATAGAGGGCAGGTCGATCATGTTAACCCATTCTTTTTGAATAGGAAATGGGTTTGGGTCCACCCTTTGGTTTCCTATCCTTGTGTCCTAGTTTTCGTGTCGTCCTGTGTCGATTTTTTGCTGTGGACACGCGCGTGCACACGGTCGCGCGCTGCTACAGGGATACCCTGCCTATCGGGCCCTGTAGCGGACACGACACAAACCCTCTAGACACGAAACTTTGTGGGAGCCACGGGGCACCCACTGACACTCCATGTGTCAAGTTTTATGGGCCCACGTGGCGTTTCGAGCGAGAAATCCTCGACGCACGAGTCACTCTTTGTTCTGTGCTGTGTGTGTTTTTTCGTTCTGATACATGTGTGTGGACACGCCTGTGCGACACGACACGGCGGTGCAGGGTATCCTATGGATAGCCCTATAGGTAGTGTACCTGTGCTATTGAACACGTGTCTTGGGTTGATCCCTGTTGTGCACACAAGACTCGTGCACACGTGCACGAGGCTTGGTTCCCTGCACTGTGTTCAGATTCTGTTTTGGGTTTTATCCCAGTTTGGACACATTGTGTCCACTTGGGTGGACACCACTAGGTTATGTGACACGTACACATTGTATACAACAGTTACAACCTCTGTAATTAGGTTTTAATCATTTTCTTTAGTGAATTGCTATTTCCTGAATGTTGTATCAGTCATTTGGTTCCAGGTTTCACATTTGAGTTTTAAATTGGTTTTTTAACCTGCATTTATTGATAATTTCATGTTTTTATAAATCAAACATGTTCTCCTATATGTTGTCTAACTATAGATCAAATTTTGGGGTGTTTGGTGTAGTGTGGATTTCGAAATGTTAGAGGGGTAATGTGGGGACTTGTGGTTCAGACTCCTTAGCATTGGGCAAATGATTTCCTTTCCATTACTGTTATGATATTGATATTTGAATACCTGAGGGGTCCAGTTTTGTTTCTTAAAAAGGTTTGAATGATACTTATGTTATAGTTCAAGTTTACATTGTTAATGTTTAAACTAAGTTTTAGTCCAGTGTTGATTTGAAACCTGGGAATTGGGTTTGTGTGTTCCCTGTTTCATATGACACACTTTGATTCATTTCCAACGTCTAAATTAGTTTTCCTATTTGAATACCTGAGACTGTTAGGGGATTAATCTGAACCTGGGTTTGGGTTGGTTATACAAGACCAGAGTTGGTTTAACTGCTGCCTTGTTTTCCTGCTGTTCACACCCTTGCATTGATTTTTCCTGTACAAAATCTTGATGCACACACTTCTTTTGAACCTGTCACAGCTTTGACACACACCCCTCTTCCTATGTTGACTGTCATAATGTAAATCCTGCACTCTTTATAGCCTGTACACCCTCACCACACACACAAGCCTATTTCCTTTCCTGCACACAAGACACAAGTGCACTGTTTTCCTCCTTACTGATTTGGGTTGTTTTCCTGTGTAGAGTATTTCCAGGATCTTGTTTTCCTGCTGAACATTTATACATTGTGGATGAATTCCTGCACACACTTGCTCACTGTCATGCTCATACATAGCCTCTCTTTCCTGTTTTAGTATTTCCTGCACCTTACATTGTTGGTTAGTATGTTATACACACACCAGTCACCTTCATTCCTCCACTAGATTATTTTTCCTGTTGAATAATTCCTGTGCTCTTCACTGTTTTGGACTGATAAAGGGTTCCTTTACAGTGAAGGCTAATAGACTACTAGGACTGTTAGCTAGCCCAATCCCTACACACACATGCATTCTCCCCATAGGCATTTCCATGTGTATATTATATCTATATACATATGTGTGGTGTAATGTATTTTTAGATATGTGTGAATGTGTGCCTATTTGAATACATATAGTATCTAGCCTATAATGCTTAGTGTTAGTTCAATATTGTGTGTATATATATAGTGTGTATACATAGGTAAAATGAGTTCTGGAATGGTGTGTTGTCTAGAATAGAAGTATTAGACCTAGTTAGCCTAGTTTAGACTAAATTAGACTTGGTGGACCTAGTTTGACTTCTAGGGTTGACCAAAGTTGACCAAGAGTTGACTTTGGCCTAGATTGACTTAGAATCATATAGAATGCATAGTAGGACTCCATTTTGATATTCTGGACTTGTTGTGACTTGTGCTGTTCTGATTAGGAGCCAGACACCACTCCTTGGATAGTACATTTCATACCGGACACTCAGTTACAGGCGAGTACATTCTCTGATCATTTCATATCCTGCTTAGAATTATTACCTGCAGTAGATTACTTTACTTGTGCTGTCACGACATTATCACGGGTTAGTACTATACGGATCTCTTCATGCGATGTTATCCCCCTCGGGAGCATCGGGTACATTGTGTCATGTGCGTTTCACTTTCATCATGTACTCCTGTGCTTTCACTATACATGTACACTCTTGTGAATCATGTACTCTCATGTTCACAGAGCCTTCATGTATACTATCATGTGCACCCTATATGGGCCCCATGTGATATCATGTACAATAACATAACCTGCTTAGATCCTTGTGTACTGATTGGGGAAAACGGGGGAGTGCTAGTAGTCATGTGAATAATTCTTTAGTAGTGTAGATCATGTACAACTCTTTAGTGTAGATCATGTACCAATCTGTTCCGTTCACATGTGCTATCCTGTACTCTACATCACTAGCCACTGTTAGTTCTTTACTTATAGTAGATATTTCTATTACAGTTCTCTCTCTATTTACATACTGTATTCTTCAGCACTTGTATCTTACTTTACTGTATTATTATATTTTCTAACCTGCTATGAATTGTTGAGATGTACTGTGCTCGCTCCTGTCCTGACTGGACCTGTTGAAAATATTACAGAGGACGAGGAGGAGGCTTGCCTGGACACCTATTACGGGGCAGCCCTTGATGACACCTGTGAGCTGGACCCTCAGGAGGATCCAGCAGTAGCTGAGGACTTTCCCCCGACTGCCTAGACTAGATAGTTAGGCTTTTATCTTGTAGTTGGATTATGTTCTAGTTAGACTCTATTTCTGGAGATCAGTTGTATATATTCTTTTATCTGAGACTTGTACTGCTGGGATTATCTTAGACTATTGCCTTATCTATTTCATTTCCTTGAGTTCTATTCATATCGTGCTATATCTTCCTTAGTTGTGATTGAGTTTCTATTGCTATGTCACCCCCACTCGGGGAGTATAACTGTTTAGATATTTACATTGTTAGAAGTTGTGACCTAGGACAACATTCTACCGCCGACACTGCGGCGTAGGCTGGATGTATTCACGTCTCGTGCCCTTACTCTAGGGTGCGGGTCGTGACACGTTTTTAGTGGTGGCCCATGCAGGTCTAGACTAGAAGTGTTGTGGTACTCGAACTAGAGTATCGCTGCAGCCTGCTATAGGATATAGGATATAAATTTTAAGATACTCAATCACTTTAGGAAATCTTCTTTTATTGCCATCTAAATCCTTTTCTCTGCTGATCCTTTGAATTATAATTGTCCGCCTTTGTTATTTCGTTTCTTTCTCAGAAGTTGATACTCTTGTTTGTCTATCTTCAGGATGGTAGAGACTCGTTCGCAGCGTGCCGTCCATGATGATGCTATAGAGGGGACTGCTACCTCTCAGCCAGCACGGCGAGGCCAGGGGACTGCAGCTCTTGTCACCTCAGCTCGTGTTGAGACTTCGGCAGCCGCAGCAGGGGACATGCATCCACCGACCGGGAGGCAGGACCCGGTCTATCCAGAGGATCCTTTCCAGCCACCACCGCCTCCAGGACATGTGGACGCAGCTCAGATGTTCGCTTATTTCCAGCAGTTCATGGACCGACAGCAGGCTCGGCAGGATAGAGGCATGGAGTTAGCTGTCACGACAACCGCAGCTCGACCGGTGGTGCAGCAGCAGAGGACACCAGGGATCGAGCAGTTTCAGAAGATGAGCCCCAGGGACTTCATAGGGACAGAAGGGATCCTATATGCCGACGAGTGGATCGAGCATATGGAGGAGATCTTCCGCTTGGCCAGGATTCTGGGAGACCTTCAGATCGAGGCCGCAGCTAGCCGGATGCGAGATCTTGCTCGCACCTGGTATCAATCGGATCCCAGGGTGGGGGTACCAGGGCAGACTTGGAAGCAGTTCAGGGGCTTCTTCAAGAAGAAGTTCTTCCCAGATTCAGCAGTCAGAGCCTTGGAGACACAGTTTGAGAGCCTGGTCCAGAGGAGCCTCTCAGTTGAGGAGTATGCGGGAGAGTTTGGCCGTCTCGGCAGGTTTGTTGAGGTGTTGAGCGAGACGACGAAGGCCCAGAGGTTCCGGAAGGGTCTGGTCAAGGAGGTCAAGTCCCTGACCAAGGGGAACCGAGATGCTACATTTGAGGAGATTTTGACGGGGGCCCTGTTAGCTGAGGATGACCTTGAGCTTAGGCTCAAGAGAGGGAGAGACCCAGTTGGAGGCAGTAGCAGCGGGGGTCAGGCCAAGAGGCCTCATTTTTAGCACCAGCAGCCCAGGCAGTTTCAGCCGCAGCCGATTCAGCAAAGGCCGGCTCACCAGCAGCAGATTCAGCATCAGGCACCCAGGCACCAGACAGTCAGTTGCACCTTCTGCAAGAAGCCTGGGCATGTCTTCAACGAGTGCAGGAAGAGGCTCGGGAGGTGCCTTCTTTGCGGAGCGCTAGATCACCAGCTGAGGGATTGTGCTAGGTCTAGAGGACGAGCAGCCCAAGGAGGAGGAGCCAGAGCAGCAGCAGGTCAGCAGCGGGGACCAGCCCTGCCGACTCAGCAGCAGTGGTTCGTCCAGCACCAGCAGCAGGCCAGGGGAGGCCAGCAGGGGCGAGCTTTCGCCATGGCAGCAGAGGATGCGGAGGTCATCTGAGAGCTGATTGCAGGTTCGATTCTTCTCGACTCCAGTCCAGCATTTGTATTGTTTGATTCCGGTGCATCGCATAGCTTCATTTCAGTATCTTTTGCGATTAGACACGATATTATAGCTGAATCGTTGCCTAGGACTTACAAGATCACGACCGGGGGTGGTATTATCCTCTTGAGTGATGTTTGTAAGGGTCGGAGAGTAGTTTTGGGAGGCCGTGAGTTGGAGGTGAGCCTGCTCGTAATGCCATTGCCGAACTACGATATAGTACAAGGCATGGACTTGTTGATCAGGCACCACGCCAGCATTGATTACAGAGGGGGTAGAGTTCTGTTCAGAGCGCCGGGGGAGCCAGAGTTCGAGTACACCAGGCGTCAGGCAGAGCAGAGCAGCGGAGTCTTCTGTGGAGTCTCGGTCGAGGAGCAGACGATTCCACACCCCTTGATAGCAGAGTACATAGATGTTTTCCCGGAGGAGTTGCCGGGACTGCCACCAGACAGGGACATAGAGTTCTCGATAGACTTGGTTCCAGGAGCGGAGCCCATTTCTCAGCATATCTATCGGGTGAACAACAGCGAGCTGGTGGAGCTAAAGAAGCAAGTAGATGAGCTACAGGACAAGGGCTTCATCCGCTCGAGTTCGTCGCCATGGGGTGCACCAGTGTTGTTTGTGCCGAAGAAGGATGGGTCAGTACGCATGTGTATTGACTATAGGGCACTCAACAACCTCACGATCAAGAACAGATACCCACTGCCGCGGATCGACGATCTATTTGACCAGTTGAGCGGAGCTCGAGTATTTTCTAAGATTGATCTGAGATCTGGATATCACCAGGTGAAGGTGAAGGGGAAGGATATTCCCAAGACCGCTTTCAGGACGCGGTATGGACAGTTCAAGTTTTTGGTTATGCCATTTGGGCTAACCAATGCACCAGCTGTGTTTATGAACCTTATGAACAAGGTGTTCCATCAGTATCTGGATCAGTTTGTGGTAGTGTTCATAGATGATATCTTGACATATTCCAAGACTGAGGAGGAGCACGAGGAGCATCTGCGAATAGTGCTGGGGATTCTCAGGAAGGAGCAGCTTTATGGAAAACTCTCCAAGTGTGAGTTTTTCTTGGACCGGGTGGATTTCTTGGGGCACGTGGTGACTGGAGATGGTATCTCAGTTGACCCCAAGAAGATTGTGGCAGTCGAGGCATGGACAGCGCCGACTTCAGTTGCAGAGATCAGGAGCTTCCTGGGGCTAGCAGGATATTACCGGAGATTTGTGCAGGATTTCTCCCGGGTTGCAGAGCCGTTGACACGGTTGACCCAGAAGGATGCTGA
Organism: Iris pallida; assembly: GCA_029216955.1. NCBI lineage: Eukaryota > Viridiplantae > Streptophyta > Magnoliopsida > Asparagales > Iridaceae > Iris > Iris pallida. The sequence continues at coordinate 12,985,762 of JANAVB010013598.1, read as the reverse complement.
GTATGTTTGGTCAGAGGAGTGTCAGGCAACTTTTGATGAGTTGAAGAAGCGACTGACGACAGCTCCGATTCTGACGTTACCTTCAGGATCAGGTGGATTCACTATTTATAGTGATGCTTCAGGGAAGGGACTGGATTGTGTGTTGCAGCAGCATGGGAAGGTAATTGCCTATGCTTCCAGGCAGTTACGTCCCTATGAGAAGAATTACCCTACCCACGACCTGGAGCTGGCAGCAGTGATTTTTGCTTTGAAGCTGTGGAAGCATTATCTGTATGGTGAGCGAGTGGAGATCTTCACAGACCACAAGAGCCTAAAGTATGTGTTCACTCAGAAGGAGTTGAACATGAGACAGCGCAGATGGTTGGAGTTGATGAAGGACTTCGACATTGTACTGTAGTATCATCCGGGGAAGGCCAACGTGGTTGTCGATGCCTTGAGCAGGTATCCGACAGCCATGTGTTTGACCATGGATCGACATTTGCTTGCCGACTTGGAGAGCCTTGGGATCGAGGTGATCGTACCGGGAGTGCAGATGCAGCTATGGGGGATACAGATTCAGTCAGAATTGATGGACAGGATCAAGGCGGCTCAGTTTCAGGATGTAGCTTTTCAGAGTATCAGAGAGCAGATCAGTATAGGAGTGGAGGATCCTGAGTTTTCACTTACAGAGGATGGTGCCCTGAGGCACGGTGCCAGGCTATGTGTGCCTAGCGGGGAGCTCAGAAAGCAGATTATGCAGGAGGCCCACAGATCCCAGTACTCTATACACCCGGGTGCCAATAAGATGTACCGAGATCTGCGGGAGCATGTATGGTGGTCAGGAATGAAGCGGGAGGTGTCCCAGTTCGTAGCTAGGTGCTTGGTCTGTCAGCAGGTCAAGGCAGAGAGGCAGAGGCCTGGTGGATTGTTGCAGCCGCTGCCCATTCCCGAGTGGAAATGGGAGCATATCACAATGGACTTCGTATCAGGATTACCGCGTACTCCAGAAGGGAAAGACGCGATTTGGGTCATTGTGGACATGTTGACTAAATCGGCCGACTTTTTGCCATTCAAGGTGGGCACGTCTACAGAGAGGCTGGCGGAGATGTATATGCGGCAGATAGTCAGGATCCACGGAGTTCCGGTCAGTATCGTCTCAGATCGGGATAGCCGTTTTACTTCCCATTTCTGGAGGAGTCTGCAGACCAGCTTGGGCACTCAGCTCAAGTTTAGTACTGCATACCACCCCCCGACGGATGGACAGTCAGAGAGGACTATTCAGACCCTTGAGGATATGCTGCGGACGTGCGTCCTTGACTTTGGAGGTTCCTGGGAGGATCATCTTCATTTGGTGGAGTTTGCCTATAACAATAGTTTCCAGGCCAGCATCGAGATGTCACCTTTCGAGGCTCTGTACGGGCGTAGGTGCCGTACACCCTTATTCTGGGATGATGTTGGTGAGCGAGCTTTGCTGGGGCCAGAGATGATTGTGGATGCGGCCGAGAAGGTGAAGCTTATCAGGGACAGACTTCACGTAGTGCAGGACAGACATCGGCACTGGGCCGATAGCCACCGGAGGCCCTTGGAGTTTGAGGTACAGATTAGAGTAGGATTAGATTTAGGTTGTTGTTTGTGATTTTTGATCACGTTTGTTATTTATTTTAATTGAGACCTTGCTTGTGATTAGGTCGGAGACCAGGTTTTCTTGAGGATATCTCCGACTCGTGGTACGATACGTTTTGGTGGAGGCGGAAAGCTTAGCCCGCGCTTTATCGGCCCTTTCGTTATCAGCGGGAGAGTCGGTGACGTGGCTTACAGGCTAGACTTGCCGCCTGCACTTGTGGGGGTCCACAACGTATTTCATGTATCACAGTTGAGACGGTACGTGGCTGACCCTAGCCATGTGCTCGATCATTCGGAGATTGAGGTGGGCCCTTCTCTCAGCTATCCAGAACAGCCTGTGGAGATTCTGGATCGACGGAAGAAGGTTCTGAGGAACCAGGTGATACCCTTGGTACGCGTCGCATGGAGGCATCATTCTCCTGGAGAGTCTACCTGGGAGCGGGAGGATGAGATGCGCGAGCGGTACCCTTATCTTTTTAGACTGTGAGGTATACTTTCTATCCTTCTCATCAGTCGCATTTCGCCTTTCAATTTCGAGGACGAAATTCTTTTAAGGAGGGAAGATTTGTCACTACCACATTTCTAGTTTGAGGGTAAATTTGTCATTTTTGGGGGTAAATAAAATTTATTAGTATTAATTAGAATTTATGTGAATTTTTAGAATTTATTTGGATTTATTTGGACTAGTTTGATTTTTGGCCAGTTTTGACCCATGTAGACCAACCTAGGAACTAACCATGGTTAGTTGGGCTTGGTTAGGTCAAGTGACCCTAGTCTAACCTAGTGTGACTCAAGTTAGTGGTTAGTAATTCATAGAACTAGAATTAGAAATTTAGAAATCATTTGATTTGGTGAATGGCTTGTGGTTTCACTAGTCATTATGTGACTTAGCTAGATTGGACTCAAACCTAGCTCAACCCTAACCCAAAGCCAAGTGGTCAGCCATCCCTAGCTGAACCTAGGGATTTCCCCCCTATTTAATCCCTCCTAGTTTTTAGGGCTAGCCTCTTTTAGGGTTCTAGCAAATTTCTAAGGAAGGAGGTGAGTTCCATCTTTCAAAAATCATAAGAAATCCAATTTAATTCCTTTTTCCTTCAAACCAATTCCATTAGGACCTAAATTTCTTCCTCTTGCTGCTGGTATATTTTATTTGTAGGGAAATAACAATTTGTGGAGCTTGGAGGCTTGAGGAGTTTCTTCCATTTGAGGGCTTTTCTATTCATTGTGCATCAATAGGTATAACCCTTATTACTCCATTAAACTCCTGTTAATCTTCATCAATAGGAACCCTAAGTGATCCCCCTAAGGTCAGGAATGGATTCGTGTCTAGTATCGAATGATATGTGTCCATTCTGGACACGTATCAGTGTCCTGGACAGGGTGTTCGATCAAATGCCACAGAGGGCAGGTCGATCATGTTAACCTATTCTCTTTTAATAGGAAATGGGTTTGGGTCCACCCTTTGGTTTCCTGTCCTTGTGTCCTAGTTTCCGTGTCGTCCTGTGTCGATTTCTTGCTGTGGACACGTGCGTGCACACACGGCCGCGCGCTGCTACAGGGATCCCCTGCCTATCGGGCCCTGTAGCGGACACGACACAAAACCTCTGGACACAAAACTTTGTGGGAGCCACGGGGCACCCACTGACACTCCATGTGTCAAGTTTCATGGGCCCACGTGGCGTTTCGAGCGAGAAATCCACGACGCACGAGTCACTCTTTGTTCTGTGCTGTGTATGTTTTTTTGTTCTGATACATGTGTGTGGACACGCCTGTGCGACACGACACGATGGTACAGGGTATCCTATGGATAGCCCTATAGGTAGTGTACCTGTGCTATTGAACACGTGTCTTGGGTTGATCCCTGTTGTGCACACAAGACTCGTGCACACGTGCACGAGGCTTGGTTCCCTGTACTGTGTTCAGATTCTGTTTTGGGTTTTATCCCAGTTTGGACACATTGTGTCCACTTGGGTGGACACCAGTAGGTTGTGTGACACGTACACATTGTATACAATAGTTACCAACCTCTGTAATTAGGTTTTAATCATTTTCTTTAGTGAATTGCTATTTCCTGAATGTTGTATCAGTCATTTGGTTCCAGGTTTCATATTTGAGTTTTAAATTGGTTTTTTAACCTGCATTTATTGATAATTTCATGTTTTTATAAATCAAACATGTTCTCCTATATGTTTCCTAACTATAGATCAAATTTTGGGGTGTTTGGTGTAGTGTGGATTTCGAAATGTTAGAGGGGTAATGTGGGGACTTGTGGTTCAGACTCCTTAGCATTGGGCAAATGATTTCCTTTCCATTACTGTTATGATATTGATATTTGAATACCTGAGGGGTCCAGTTTTGTTTCTTAAAAAGGTTTGAATGATACTTATGTTATAGTTCAAGTTTACATTGTTAATATTTAAACTAAGTTTTAGTCCAGAGTTGATTTGAAACCTGGGAATTGGGTTTGTGTGTTCCCTGTTTCATATGACACACTTTGATTCATTTCCAACATCCAAATTAGTTTTTCTATTTGAATACCTGAGACTGTTAGGGGATTAATCTGAACCTGGGTTTGGGTTGGTTATACAAGACCAGAGTTGGTTTAACTGCTGCCTTGTTTTCCTGCTGTTCACACCCTTGCATTGATTTTTCCTGTACAAAATCTTGATGCACACACTTCTTTTGAACCTGTCACAGCTTTGACACACACCCCTCTTCCTATGTTGACTGTCATAATGTAAATCCTGCACTCTTTATAGCCTGTACACCCTCACCACACACACAAGCCTATTTCCTTTCCTGCACACTAGACACAAGTGCACTGTTTTCCTCCTTACTGATTTGGGTTGTTTTCCTGTGTAGAGTATTTCCAGGATCTTGTTTTCCTGCTGAACATTTATACATTGTGGATGAATTCCTGCACACACTTGCTCACTGTCATGCTCATACATAGCCTCTCTTTCCTGTTTTAGTATTTCCTGCACCTTACATTGTTGGTTAGTATGTTATCCACACACCAGTCACCTTCATTCCTCCACTAGATTATTTTTCCTGTTCAATAATTCCTGTGCTCTTCACTGTTTTGGACTGATAAAGGGTTCCTTTACAGTGAAGGCTAATAGACTACTAGGACTGTTAGCTAGCCCAATTCCTACACACACATGCATTCTCCCCATAGGCATTCCCATGTGTATATTATATCTATGTACATATGTGTGGTGTAATGTATTTATAGATATGTGTGAATGTGTGCCTATTTGAATACATATAGTGTCTAGCCTATAATGCTTAGTGTTAGTTCAATATTGTGTGTATATATATAGTGTGTATACATAGGTAAAATGAGTTCTGGAATGGTGTGTTGTCTAGAATAGAAGTATTAGACCTAGTTAGCCTAGTTTAGACTAAATTAGACTTGGTGGACCTAGTTTGACTTCTAGGGTTGACCAAAGTTGACCAAGAGTTGACTTTGGCCTAGATTGACTTAGAATCATATAGAATGCATAGTAGGACTCCATTTTGATATTCTGGACTTGTTGTGACTTGTGCTGTTCTGATTAGGAGCCAGACACCACTCCTTGGACAGTACGTTTCATACCGGACACTCAGTTACAGGCGAGTACATTCTCTGATCATTTTATATCCTGCTTAGAATTATTACCTGCAGTAGATTACTTTACTTGTGCTGTCACGACATTATCACGGGTTAGTACTATACGGATCTCTTCATGCGATGTTATCCCCCTCGGGAGCATCGGGTACATTGTGTCATGTGTGTTTCACTTTCATCATGTACTCCTGTGCTTTCACTATACATGTACACTCTTGTGAATCATGTACTCTCATGTTCACAGAGCCTTCATGTATACTATCATGTGCACCCTTTATGGGCCCCATGTGATATCATGTACAATAACATAACCTGCTTAGATTCTTGTGTACTGATTGGAGAAAACGGGGGAGTGCTTGTAGTCATGTGAACAATTCTTTAGTAGTGTAGATCATGTACAACTCTTTAGTGTAGATCATGTACCAATCTGTTCCGTTTACATGTGCTATCCTGTACTCTACATCACTAGCCACTGTTAGTTCTTTACTTATAGTAGATATTTCTATTACAGTTCTCTCTCTATTTACATACTGTATTCTTCAGCACTTGTATCTTACTTTACTGCATGTTTATATTTTCTAACCTGCTATGAATTGTTGAGATGTACTGTGCTCGCTCCTGTCCTGACTGGACCTGTTGAAAATATTACAGAGGACGAGGAGGAGGCTTGCCTGGACACCTATTACGGGGCAGCCCTTGATGACACCTGTGAGCTGGACCCTCAGGAGGATCCAGCAGTAGCTGAGGACTTTCCCCCAACTGCCTAGACTAGATAGTTAGGCTTTTATCTTGTAGTTGGATTATGTTCTAGTTAGACTCTATTTCTGGAGATCAGTTGTATATATTCTTTTATCTGAGACTTGTGCTGCTGGGATTATCTTAGACTATTGCCTTATCTATTTCATTTCTTTGAGTTCTATTCATATCGTGCTATATCTTCCTTAGTTGTGATTGAGTTTCTATTGCTATGTCACCCCCACTCGGGGAGTATAACTGTTTAGATATTTACATTGTTAGAAGTTGTGACCTAGGACAGCGTTCTACCGCCGACACTGCGGCGTAGGCTGGACGTATTCACGTCTCGTGCCCTTACTCTAGGGTACGGGTCGTGACATTAGGACAAGCTGTATTGAGATCGCGAAAGTCTATACAGACTCGAATCTTGCCGGTCTTTTTGAGGACAGGAACGATGTTAGCCACCCATTCAGGATGTTGTTCCTCTCGAATAAATCCGGAAGCCATAAGCTTGTCGACTTCAGCTTCAATTGCATCCATAATGTCTGGACGAAATTGTCGCTGTTGTTGTTTGACTGGTTTAGCATTTGGCATGATATTAAGTTTGTGCATTGCAATCTTTGGATCTAATCCTGGCATATCCTCATAACTCCAAGCGAAGACATCGATATACTCATGAATAAGCTTGATCATGTCGTGTTTATCTGTTTCTGAAAGATTTTTGCTGATGAATATTGGTTTAGGGGCCCCTTCTTCACCAACATCAATTTGGATCAGTTTATCTTCAGTAGGAGGTTCCCTCTGCTCGAACCTGAATTCCCATTGATTATCTAATCTTTGAGCCCATTGTTCTGATTCGGGTGATATTTCAAAATCATCCTCATCTTCATCATTTTCTTGCGGGCCATCAACAGAGACCATATTGATGGATAGAATAGAGCGATGGGGATCGCCAATACTCGTGTCAGAATCCCAAGAAATGGAATCGGAAGACTCAGATCGTTCATCTTCAGATCGTTCGTCTTCATCGAATTTTGAATCTTCATGGACTATGTTGATAAAGGAGGTAGGAGCAATGTAACCCAAACCACATTTTGTCCTTCCGTATTTTAATGGAGGAATTCGAACAGGCATTCTTCTTCCTTTTCCATTATTGAGACTGGTTCTGAAGTCATAACCCATATTCTTGATGATATTTTTGGACTGTTGACTGTAGCGACGCAGTTGTAACCTTCCAGTATCGTCGTTTTTGTCATCTTCTTCCAGATTAGAAGGATTCTGGGGTCCTTTGTAGAAGAATATTGGATTTTCTCCCTTCTTTCGAGTAGGAACCATGAAGTACGATTTTTGTATAGACTCTAATGATATATCTGTATGAAGAGTTTGAACAACTCCTATAGTTAGTGGCTCTAAGCTATCTAGCAATTGTAAATAACTTTGTACATGATTACAGATATCAATATACTGCAAAGGAGATGCTTCATTAATATCAGATACTGTATTTACAACAGAAGGCTGAGCCTTATCAGACTTAGTCAAATTAATGACAAAAGGGGGAGAGGAAGAGCGATCAGAAGTTTTGTTTCGATTAAGATCGATAACAAAAGGCTCAGGAGAGGTGAGCTCCCTTGAAGAAGATCGTGGATAAGTAGTACGTCCACTGACTGGAATGATTAGAGTATCTGGTCTAGCCTGAGAAGATGGAAGGGGAGTGGTACGTCCACCGACGAGAATTATCAACGAACTTTATGGAGCTTGGAAAGACGATACAGTAGTACGTCCATTGACAGGAATTATCAGTGAGCCTTGTGGAGCTTGGGCAGATGATGAATTAGTACGTCCACTGACAGGAATTATCAGTAAGCCTTGTGGAGCTTGGGCAGATGATGAATTAGTACGTCCACTGACAGGAATTATCAGTGAGTCTTGTGGAGCTTGGGCAGATGATGAATTAGTACGTCCACTGACAGGAATTATCAGTGAGCCTTGTGGAGCTTGGACAGACTGCGGAGAAGTGATACGCCCTTTTACAGGAATAACAAAGGTATCGACTTTTGACATCTCATCATCATTATCCATAGCTTGCAAGATTTTTGAGTACTCATCTTTGTACATGCGAGCGTCATTGAAGTAAGCTTCGACTCCTTTGAATGGATATAAATCTGCAACCTCCTTTTGAACTTCTCCATTATCATCAACATATTTGAGGCATTGATGAAGAGTCGAAGGAACAATATTATGTTCATGCACGAAAGGTCTCCCCAATAGAGCATTGTATGAGCAACCATGATTGTCGATGATATAAAAAGTAACTTTAGTGCGAAGATCGCCTATTTGAAATTTGAGGCGAATCTTGCCCAAAGGCTCACTTTTTCCTTGATTGAATCCCAATATGGTAGTGATAGTGCTGGAAAGACTATGCACAGGTATCTTCAGTGCATCTAGCATAGCCTTTGGCATAATACTAAGAGGGGATCCTGGATCAATCAGTAGACGGTCAACCTTCATAGAATCGATATATCCTGTATGATATAAAGGACGGTCATGTCGATTATCCTCTAGCAGCATATCGTCCTGCGTAAAGGTAATGTTTGGAATAAATTCCAATACATTATGGCAATGAAAGACAGGTTCTGTTTCCAACTTCTTGAGGAGAGTTAAGCAGGTTTCTGCTTGCAGCAGTGCTTCACTCAGAGTTTCTCGAGTCTATTTAGAGAGGCGTAAGAGCTCAAAGATTGATAATTTAGCTGGTGTATTGGCTAGTTGAGCCAATATATCAAAATTATAAGGCTTTTCAAGTCCTGTAGGAGATGACTTCTTCAATGGTTTATCGAAGCGGACTTGTTGTTTGCCTTTGTCAGCTGCTGTTGGCTTAGAAGGAACTGTCTCAACAGGATCATTTGAAGGCTCTTCAGTAGAGACTGATGTTGGAACTGTAACCGGAAGGACATCAGGAGTTTCTCCAGGAACGTCAGCATAATCTTTCAGATATATTTTTTCTGACCGAGTTCCAGCATGAACTTCGACTTCAGATTCCGGTTCAGGGTCTATGGAAACCATGTTACAATTCTTTATCTTGCTCTTGGTTCTTTTATGCTTGATGAGCGCTTCATTCCAGAAACCAAGGCCAACACGAGATTGATTATGCCTCATAGTGATGGCTAAAGGTGCTCGGAGTCCTTTGCCTGAGTTCAAACTAGGAGCAGTGGCTAGATCATAACCCATCTTCGCCATGAATTCACGAGATTGTGAACTGTATAGATGAAATGCAGGCTTGTACCTATCTTCAGATTGAGGTACAGATTTTATCTCTGTAGGGAGTGAATTTTCTGCCAAGATGAAATTAGAGATTAGATAAAAATTGGGTGTGAAACTAGAAGTCACATTGCATGACTTAGTCTTTCCGAGCTTCTTTTTAGATAAAGGAGTCTTCCGAGGAGGAGAGGAAGACGTCTCAAACTCCGTTACTAAATCCGGGTGGATCCACATGATCTCTCCCTTTTTAGTTGTGACAGGACAAGTCCTTCATTCTGTGCTGGTGGGATGTTTACAACTTCGAGAGTACTTTGGGGATAGAAACAATCCCACTTTCTACCATTAAAGGAGGGAAGTCACCGAATTGCATTGAAATTACATTTGCTGTGACTGTCTTGTCTTTGGGTGTCAGTGTCACAGCTCCTGATTTAATCATCTCTTGGATCTTTCCTTTTAATACATAGCAAGACCGGATTGTATGACCCAGCATTCTATGATATGGACAATATTTTGGATGATCTGTCTTATTGGCTTCATCAGGCTTTTTGATTTCTGGCAATTGAATCTTGTTACCTTTGAGCAAGCATTCAAAGATACCCTGAACATCGTCATCGTCGAAAGAATATTCTTCCTTCGGCCGAGGAGGTCTCTGTTGTTGATTTGTTGGAGCTGGAGTAGCTTGGGTAGTCTTTACCTCTTGACTACTGCTTTGGAGATTGACTTCAAGAGCCTCTTTTCCTTTGCGATTATTGGGTCGAGTACTATTGCTAGCACTCTGATTTGATTCCTTGGGAGCCATTTGTACCCCCAGGCCTTTGAAGGTCTCAGCACTGACTTCAGCAGCTTTGGCACTAACGATGAAAGAAGGCCAATCTTGAAACTGAGTGGACCCTGTCCACATACTGATGATTGGTAAGAGATTCGACTTGCAAGTGTCGATAGTAACAGCATCGGGAGTTCCGAGAGGCATTTTAAGGGCTTCTCTTCTGAATCTTTCAATGAAGTCTTCAGTAGTCTCATTATTTTTCTGTTTAATTCTTATGAGGGCTGACATAGTCATGTCATTGAGCCCTTCATAGAATCGTTCGAAAAACATTTGTTTGAAACCAGCAAATGAGGTAATGCATCCATCAGGGAGACTTCTATACCATTCATAAGCTGTTCCTTTAAGACATCCGACGAACACCCGAGTGAGGAGGGCATCGCTTGGTTGCAACTGATCAGTCATTACTTCAAAGTGATTAATGAACTGACTTGGGGAGGTAGTTCCGTCAAAGAAAGAGATAGTCGGAGGCTTGTATTTAGGAGGATATGATACTTGCTTCTATTCTATCGGGTAAGGTTGCTTGATACCTAACCTTTGTAAACCATCCTTCTATTTGAATGCCTCGAACTGAGTTCGGAGATTCCTTAACTCTTCAGTAACAATTCCAGAAGATTGGGGAGTTGTAACTTGTTGAGTGTAATTGGGAGGAGGGACTGCAGCATATGTACCACCCCCAGCTCCAGACTGACTTGGAGTGGGTTGTACAGGAACATTAGATTGTACCCCCGGAATAGTAGAGGGTTCCGGGTTTGGAGCAACATGAGTATTTAATACAACTGGAGGGGCTGTCTGTTGGACTTGCTGAGTTTGATGCTGAGCTTGCATAAGAGTATGCATAGCATTCAATGTATCTGCCATAGCTCGCAACTGTTGTTCTAAGGAAGAAATCCTTTGTTCATGAGCTTCGGTGCTAGTTGAAGGTTCATGATTGCCCTCTGCCATGTAAGTGGTAATCATTCGAGGAATAGATGATGAAACAGTCTGTTCTGAATCATCACTGTGTGAGTCAGTATCTTTTCCGGGGCTATTTACGGGAGTCAATACTGGAAAGTTGGATTCTCCAAGGAAGTCCTCTGTGATCTCTGGATTACCACTTGGATGAGAAGAAGAAGAGACCCTGGCCAAGGCTCCGGTCCTGGATCGGGTGCCGAGATAAACTCCATCTTCAGAATCTGATATAGCATCAGATCGTATGCTACCCCAATATTTCTGGAGGTCATGTTGACAGAAGCATAAAGAGGTTCATCATCATCCAATATTGATTCATATTGAATCTGTTTGAAAAATCGTCTTTTTGGTGAACAACAATACTGAATCACAACCCGAGGTTGGAAGTTGCAACCATGCTTTTCATAGCAAATATGAGCAATGTCATGGCCAGATGGAGTGTCAATTCTCCGTTTATTTTGCAAATACTCCCGGAGATCCGTAGGAACAGATTGGGAAGTACTTGAAGATAGTTTCTGTGTAGAAACTTGTCTTTTGTTCTTCTGTCTTCTCGGTTCTTGAGTGTATAAAGACTGATTAATTTGAGCCACATAGCTTTTGGCATATTCTGCATCAGGGTCTAATATACTTTTTTCAGTTTGATCAGGCTTCTTAATACCAGAAGTGGAACTGAGATGATTCTGATTAAGCTTGTTACGAAGATTCGTAGGAGATATGACTTTGGTATCAGTCTTGGATACTTATAATTTGCCTTTCTCAGATCGAAAAATTTTGAGAGAAGGAAGATGGGTATTATTCCGACTAGGAGTCGGTAATAATCCATCTTGAGAGGAATTAGCCAAAAGGCATTTTCCTTTGTTTGATCCAGTAAAAGTACTAGTCAAATTAACTCCAGAGGTAAAGACCTCAGGAGTAGAGGAGTTGACTAAAGAGTATTTCTCCTTGGTTGGTACAAGATGTGCAAGTTGTGGGGGAATCATTTGTATGTTCTGTGGAAGAGAACCCCCAGCCTGATTTTGAGAAACAGTCAAAGGACTGTATCTGTTAGCATACGCTGACTTCAGTTTGGACTTCTGGTCATACGATGCCTTTTTATTAGCATACGCTGGCTTTGGCTTAGCGTACACTGCCTGATGTTGGCTTTTGTACGCTGCCTTTGCCGTACGCTGCCCTTTGACTGCCATACGCACAGAGTCATTAATGGCTAAAGAGCCAACTGCTGTCGTAAGAGTAGAGGGAGAAGAGACTTTGACATGTCCAGAGATGGTTTTCCTTGGACACGCTGACTTGGTTAAAGAACCCAATTTGTCAGCGTGACTAGGAGAAGCCACTGTTGCTGTGTTCAGGAAAGCCGGAGTGTGCTTCGTTGAAGTTGAAGACGTGTTCTTGTCAACGTGAGAATTGACAGAAGCGTCTCGGGCTGTCGAAGAAGACTTAGGGACATAGACAGAGCGTCCCTTCTTCTTGATAGCAGGAAGAGCGGGAAGCAGTTCGGCCCTCCTTCGCCTTGAGCATTTCTTCGTAAGTAGATTGGTCGAATTGTACGACCATCGTCTTCTTCGTCGAGCCGATCGACGAAGTATCGCATTGAGTTGTTGCTATCTTGTTGGAGGGGACAACTTTCTCCAGCAGAGTCGCCAATTTGTTTTCCATAAATAATTTCACTTTATTTATTTTGTATCTGAGAAATTACAACTGTAGGAATCTAATCTAAAAGACGATTACTTTATCCCTTGGACGATGCGATGAAGAAAACTCGAACTTTGAAGAACTTGGACAGCAACTGGGCAATCTCTCTGTTCTTTCTGAAATTGACCGTAGTGTCTGATGAAGATGAAGAAACTCTTTTTTATAGAGTTCTGGATAACTGTTCTGGGCATACGCTCAGTCAGTTACTTGACGTGTACATAACTGCAGGGACGCATGGCAAATTCTGATAGAGACACGTTGGAGTGCGATTGAAAGTAGTGGGATAATCTAGGAGAAATTGGTGGCATGGATGCCACGTTGCATAACTTCTGGATAAGTGGGTAATGAGTACAGGACACATGAGAACGTGTGTTGACTGTACGTTGAAAATCATCCTGGATGCCTTTGCTATGATACGCTTTCTTTGAAGAGGAGTCATACGCTAGCTTTTGAAGGCACATGTCTTGTATACGCTGACTTGGACAGCATAGAGCCATAGAAGGCTGATACGCTTACTTTATTGATAAGGAGTCGTATGGGATCCATACGCTCACTTGGCTGGGAAGGAGTCGTATGGAGTCCATACGCTCATTTGGTTGGGAAGGAGTCGTATGAGGTCCATACGCTTACTTGGTTGGGAAGGAGTCATATGAGGTCCATACGCTCACTTGGTTGGCAGGGAGTCGTATGAGGTCCATACGCTCACTTGGTTGGGAAGGAGTCGTATGAGGTCCATACGCTCACGTGGATGGTAAGGAGTCGTATGAGGTCCATACGCTCACTTGGTTGCAGGGAGTCGTATGAGGTCCATACGCTCACGTGGATGGTAAGGAGTCGTATGAGGTCCATACGCTCACTTGGTTGGCAGGGAGTCGTATGAGGTCCATACGCTCACGTGGATGGTAAGGAGTCGTATGGAGTCCATACGCTCACTTGGATGGCAAGGAGTCGTATGGGGTCCATACGCTCACTTGGTGGGAAGCCATATGGATTGAAGGAGTAGACACGTGGCTGTTCTCAATCTTTTCAAACACGCCATATCTTCAAATACTGACAAATTTCTTGAGCGTCGTGCTGCAGATATAATGGCTGACAGACTGTCAGAAATGACAGTAATGATGGCTCTTTATTTATGATGGCTGCTGAGCTGTCCTCGTAAGAGACAAAATCTTTTCTCAAAAACCTATACGACGGCTAATCTTCATAGGACAGCTGTCTTTGCACGAAGACGAAGTGTCAGATTCATTCTTCATTAAATACATGCTGTGCTGTCATCTCAAGAAATAATAAAATATTTACTGAGCGTACGGCCTTTAGATGACGTATGGCCTTGGCTGAGCGTATGGCCTTGAGCGTATGGCTTTGACTGAGGGTATGGCCTTGAGCGTATGGCTTTGACTGAGTCTTATGTCAGCATGTCATATTTTCACACCCTACAGTGTTAGCCCTTGAGTTAGTGAATAAATTAATTTAATAAGGAAGGTATTGACTATGTCTAGTTAAGGTAATAAAGATTTTATAGGTAAGGTAGGAATTGGAGAGGTTGGATTAGAGGGTCCTTATACATATTAGAGTGACCAATATATAGACCTAGGTATGTGTATATATGTCATTGTATATAATGTATTAGGGAGATGTGAGAAACTATGTTAGTGCCACATGTGTTAGTAAAGGATTTTTTTGCCTATAGCTAAGATTATGAGATTGCATATCTAGAGTGTATATATATATATATAATATATATATATATATATATATATATATATATATTATAATATATTATAATATTATATATTATATTATATATATATTACATATATATAGATAATAGGGCATACCTGTATGTTAGGATTAGGGTAATACCTAATCTAGGAATACCTAGATTAGGGTAATACCTAGACTATATCAAGGTCAATCTAACTTTTTCCAGTTATCCTACTTATATATATATATATATATATATATATAATATATATATATATATATATATATATATTACATATATAGATAATAGGCATAACCTGTATGTTAGGATTAGGGTAACACCTAATCTAGGAATACCTCGATTAGGGTAATACCTATACTATATCAAGGTCAATCTAACTATTTCCAGTTATCCTACTTATATATATATATATATATATATATATATATATATATATATATATATATATATATATGATAACTGGAAATAGTTAGACTGACCTTGATATAGTCTAGGGTTGACTAAGGTTGACCAGTTGACCAAAATCAATTGTAAGTCAAATTGACCTAAATTGCATATCGTACATTGGATACTCATATTTGACACCCCAGAACACCAATTAACATGTATATCTCATATCTAGGTCTGTGTGATATCACTATGAGCCTTGACTCACATCATTATTCAGGACGACTTGCGAGTACATTCTCTGATAGTTTTTATTATTTGATATTTCCTATGCATGTTATACTAGTGTTCTATCTTGATTCTGACACGATGGACTCACAGATTGGTATTGTATGGATTCCTTGACTTGAGATATGTAGTTTCATGCCTATTGACTTCACTGGACTAATGAATTACAGGACTAATGTATCTAATCTTGACTAATGAAATATGTGTCAAAAACCTGGATCCATGTGTACTAGTCGGGCGAGAAAATACCTAGGAGACATGTGAACATACCCTTTCAATCCCATGGTCATACTGGAATAATAGTGGCCATACACGGACATGTATGGTTTGCCAGATATCACACTCTAGCCATTCACATGTCAACTTCGTATTTCAAATCCCTAGTCTTAAACACTGATTTCCTGGATTGTCTGTTGTATACCTTGCATGACAAGTTTCTCCTTATTACATATCTGTCCATTTTTCATATTTCACATGTTCTCTATATACATTTACTATTCGATATTCCTTGTCTATTCCTTGTACATTGTCTCTATAACCTGATCATCAAGTATTTTATTATTATTACATTTTTATAGTGCTTGTCAATTAAATGGAACTGCTGTTAGTTTATGTACTTCGCCCATCCTGACTGGGTACGTTAAATTTTTTTACAGATGATTTAGATGACTGTCCTACCTACTATGAGTAGGAGGCATACGAAGGATGCACACAGGAGTCTGAGGAGGATCCTGCTCAGTAGAGTGTACCCTAGATATAGTTTAGAATATTTAGCATTCGTATTGTATCAGATTGTTTCGATTGTGAGTTGAGACTTATTTTATATCTTGGATATGTATTTATCTGTGTTGGACATCTAAACTTATGTATTGTGATAACTTTACTCTTTATTCAGTTATCTCCTTATTATCTTTTGTTCCATATCGTGCTCTATCTTCCTTTAGACTTGTGATTGAGATTATATAGTTGAGATGTCATAATATTCCTCCGTGCGGAGATGACAGGTTTTATGATTCATATTGTTAGTTGTTAGATGTTGTAGACGACCTATATAGCGTTCTACCGCCGACATTACGACGTAGGCTGGACGTACCTACGTCCTTGTATCCCTAAACAGGGTGTGGGTCGTAACACATTTTTGTGTGGCCCATGCAGGTCAGAGTCACAACTAGTACGATTTTGTAGTGGTGCTCGACTTAGAGCGCTGCTACGAGCCTGCTATTAGGATATAGGTTATAGGCTATAAAGAGAGTTACTCAATCACAATTAGGAAACTTCCAAATCTTTTGATTTCAATCCTTCATTGCAAATTTCTTCAAAATTAATTGTCTTTCCTTGATAATATCTCATATTGTGCCATACTAATTTCTTTTGTCGATCTGTCTTCAGGATACCGGAGACTAGATCGTAGTGCACTGGAGCCGTTGCAGCGATGGAGAGTTCTGCTACTTTAGAGCCTCCTCTTCCAGCTGCGGGAGCTGCAGCTCATGGAGTTGCTCTTACTGTTCCTCCCGTCCATACGGGGTGTCGGTAGCTCTTGGAGGTGTTCCTCCATCGGTCCAGATAATTTTCCTCGTGCATCCGGAGCCTCTTCATACTCCTCCACCATCGATTGATACCGTGCAGATATTTACGTTGTTCCAGGAAAAGATGGAGACACAGAGGGCTCAGGCCAAGGCACAATAACGATATGCTGACGTGTTACGCCAGAGCATTGATAATGCCTACTAGTTGGCACTTGTTGCAGTTGAGAGAGTGGCTACTGCTTGGCCTCAGGGTGCTCCTGTCCGGAAGCAGCAACAACAGGCGAAGCAGGGTTCTGTCAAGGACTTCAAGAAGATGTTTCCTCAGAGTTCAAGGGGACAGAGGGATCCTTTATGCCAATGACTGGCTAGAGGATATTGAGAGGAGCTTGGAGTTGGCTCAGATTCTAAAGGGGCTGCGAGTAGCAGCATCAACTTGTCAGCTCTTCGATATAGCACTAACGTGATATCGTATTGATCCCCGACTGATAGTGACGGGACTGACGTGGACTACTTTCAAGGGGCTATTCAAGGAGATATTCTTTCATGATGTGGACCTTAGTGCACTAGAGGGCCAGTTCGTAGAGTTAGTACAGGAGAACTCGTCTGTTGATGAGTACGCAGCTGAGTTTTTTCGTCTGAGCCGGTTCGCCAATGGCATGGTTCAGGATGTGGGGGAAAGGCCCGTAAGTTCATGAGGGGCCTGAACAACGGAATCAGATCTCGTACGTCTGGGCGTCGTACTGCTACCTTCGAGGATATTCTGATGGATGCCCAGATTGCTGAGGAGGACTTGGGTTTTCAGACCAAAGAGGGCCAGTGACGTCGTGGGTGGCGCTAGTAGTGCGGGACCAGCTAAGCGTCCCCATGTTCAGAAGGAGCACCATCAGCGAGCTGAAGCTTCGGTTCAACAGCAGCAGTAGGGAGATCGGGCTTTTCTTTGCAACTATTGCAAGAAGCCTGGTCATTCATGGGATGTCTGCAGGAAGAGACTGAAGGTGTGTCTGTTTTGTGGGTCAACTGTGCACCAGATGAGGGATTGCCCTACTGCACCCCTGTTTTGCAGAGCGCAAGGCCAGAGAGTTGGAGATAGGCCACCTGTAGTACCACATCATACCCAGCACCATCAGAGGGAGATCCCCCAATGGGGCAGGTCTTTTGCACTGATGGTCGAGGAGGTCGATACTACATGTGATGGATTAGCAGGTTTATCTTCTTGTTTTGTCCTTCTATCTTATTGTATGCTTCAATAGTTCCTTTAGATTGTATTTTGTGCTGTGATAGATAGTATAGTGACCCTGATTAAGACTGTGATATCACGACCAGTAGGACCATCTTGTGTGTATTATTTAAATAGATTCTTGGACAATGATTGATGGGGGTTTGACCTAGAGAAGAATGCGATCAACTTAAATTTCGAGGACGAAATTTTCTAAGGGGAGAGATTTGCAACTACCACTTTTCTAGAACAAGGATATTTTTGTTATTTTACAATTGGTGTATTTTTTCTTTTAATATGATGGTTGAATTTATTAGTAGTCCAGCTATTCATTAGTCATGGTAGACACAATTTAGATTGACTTGACCAATTAGTTTGATTAATTAGACCCTAGTCATGACCAAGTTGGATACAAGCCTTAATTAGAGCCAAACCACTTAGCCCACTTAAGGACCTACCTAATACTAAGTGTAATAAAGAGATTAGGGCTAGTCTAGAGCCTATTTAACCTCTATTTATCCCCCAATGGCAGCCACCATCTCTTTTAGGGTTTCCACCCATTCATCCATTCAATACTCTCCCAAATTTTCTCCTCCTTCCTCCATTGTTGTGCAAAGGCTTGGGGTAGCTCAACGAGGCTTGGTGAAGACTCTAGCAAGGTTTTGGAAGCTCCTTCTCCATCCATCTTCTCTAAATTCATGGAGCTTGGTGTAGGCTACATACTACATAGGTATAACCCTCTTAACTCCCACTTATATAGTTCAAATTCATGCATTCATATAGGAGACCCCTCCAATAACTAGTAGAAGTAGTTTGAGGTCCTTATCTGTAACGCTCCAGTCCCAAAATACGTAGGACTAGGAACGTAATCATGCCAGTTGCATACATACGAAGTATACTCTAATATATGGAACCATCATATGTTACATAAGTTGTAAAGTGTAGAAAGCCACGATACTAATCTCATCCATAAATAAAGAAGAAAGAATTTATAATAACTTACGAATTATTATTTACACAAGTCGTTGGGCGAAGACAATCCACTTCCAACAAAGAGAGAATACAAAATTTAGAAATTGTCGAGCGATGCGAAGACGCTCAAGTGTAATCATCCTCGATAGAGGAGAGCAAGTCATGGCCTTGGCTAGAGCACCTACGAAATATCACAAAAGTACACATGGAGAATTCACCAGGTCCTCAGAGGGCGAAACAAACACATATATTAAGCCATAAACTGATATTGTTAGCTCAACAGAAAATTGCATATGTCTAAACAGATAAAGGTCCTTAACCATTCTATATAAAAATGCACTTTGAAGACAACGCTCCCAAGCAGGGCCTTCCAAAACATAAAAGTAACAAATAAATGCATGGCACACGTGTTAGCATTTCACCGAGGCACTAGTGGCATCTAGAGAAAAGTAACAAAATAAGCATGGCACACTAGCTCTCGGGTGAGTCACTAACGGCATCTAGAGGAAGTAAATGCACGGCCTACTAGCACTCGACTGAGTCACTAAGGGCATTTAGAGGAAAGTAACGAGTGAAAGCCCCTACGCCTAATAGCTGTCTTCTCCCTCCCTATGCACTACACGTGCTTTATCCATATCACGATATTCCTAATTACTGCTAAGTCTTCTAGACATCCATAACTATTAGCAGTCATATCCTAACGCACGGCCTGTTACGCACCGATGATCAGTAAGTACATAAGTCCGTATCTATATTCGACTCGCGACTTTGTGGCACACAGGTTCGAGGCCAATAAATGTGACACACACAAGGGTGGTCCCTTAACTCTAAGTAAAATGCATAGAAAACTAAAGTATAGTAATTTGAATCTACATACGGTTTTGAAAGAACAATTTTACATTTGCTCGAAATAAGTTATAAGTAAAACATGCATGATATTGAGCAAGTAAGTAAACAGTAATGGCAAAGTGTCTTGCCTGATGTCCGAAGTAAGTATGATATCCTGGCGACGAATCAACAACAACGCACAAAGAGGAAGTGTAGAACAACTTCGGATGCTGAAAATAGTCTTTTATCTAATTATAATTATACCACCGCACCTACTACATTTTTTAATAAATTCTGAAGTTATGATATGGTATAGATTTTTATATCATCTTTCCGAAAAACTAAACGATCGCATTTCGTTTCCGGAATCTCCCGAATCGCAAAAAACCAAAACATGTTTATTTTTTTGGACACTAGATACTCAAACAGTTTTACAAAATTTACAGAACGAATTTTGTCTATTAAAATATGTTTTGGAAACCTTACCTCGATACGCTTCTTTTAAAAAACTGGAGACGAAACGGAGTTCATAGCTAGAGATATCATCGTTCAAAGTTGCTCTTGCTGCTAAAAAGCGGGCTGAATTCTAATGACGAATTTTAGAGTTTCTATTGGATTAAAAATAATTTCGAATTATGGCTGACATGAGGGGATGTATTGGGTTTATATAGGTATTTATTTCAGATTTATCTCCTATATTAGATAGGATTTGATTTAAATTGATAGGAGTTACTTTGTTATGATATAATATAGATAATGATGCTTTCCTATTAGACTTAGGATTATGATTAACTTAAAATAGAGTTCATATTTATCTAAATTATCTATAACATTATTTAAAATTACTATAGATAATAAATAGAGTTAATATTTATTTAAACAACCTTTATCTAATCTTATTTATACAAGCTGAAATATTTAATACTAAATTGACATTTATTCTATATTATGTAAATAGTGTACAATAAGTAACATGTAAAAAGTAATAAAAGTTATGAAATAAATCCTAAAATTTTGAGAAAATTGTATAAATAGTTTAGATCCTTAATGTACTAGAAAAATAGCTTATATATTTGTATACTAAATTCACTAATGAGCACTATACTAAATATATGTAAAATAATACAAATTATATAATAAGTCAATAAATAGTTATTTAAAAATCCAAAAATTCAACAAATATTTATTTTGAAAAATCAGGAGGTTTACAAATGTCTTATCTAGATAAGGACTAAAAGAGTTTTAATTTCCCTTAGATTTTTCACTATTTAATTCAAATTGATTTAAAAGTAACTCAATCAATTATAATCCAATGTAGATAGATTCTACCTCTAATTTAAACTGTATTTAAATAACTTAATATTTTTTTCCAACTTAAATCACCATAATTAATTATATATTAAATCAACCCATATTTAATATACGTTTTTCGAAATAATATGTTAATGATAATAATTAATTTTGTAAATAAAATATATATACACTCGTATTTAAAAATAATACTTACATAAAACACAGTTTTTATAAATTACTAGTTATACTTGTACCATAAAATGAAATGGCCTTTTTAAAATAAAAATAAAGTATGGCAATCCTCGGCACGACGCATTTACAACTTCAAGCAATATAAAATATTTATCGTCTATTATTTTAAAATATTTTCTACATCTATATAATTAAAACGTTTTATAAAAATATGTACTTCGCACTTATTCGCACTTGAGAAAAAATTTACGAAACGCAAACTCGTACGTGACGTACAAATACGAAGTACAAAAATCAATAACATATTTATTAAAAAAAATCATAGTAGAAATTAGGGGTTTTACATCCTACCCAACTTACAAGAATTTTGTCCTCGAAATTTATGAATAGCTAGGGTAGGGGAGATAGTAAAAGTTCATCAATACCGAAATACGATTAAATTTTTGGATGAGGCATAGAAATGACGTTCGACACAAACATGCATTAGAAGATCATAATTTTGATATTTACGAAAATACATCATGGTTATGGAATTGAAGACGGTCGCTAGTTAAGGTAATAAAATTATGATAACACGAATTAGAGAATAGAAAGGAATTGAGTAGGTCAAAGAGAATAATTTAGACATTTAGGAGAGATAGTTTCTTGAGCGAATATAGTCGTCTAGGTTTAAGATATGGTTAAGGAAATGATTTGAATCATTTTCAAGTTTCAAGAACGATTAGATGGTTGCGATAATGAATCTAGGGTAGAGGAAAAAGGTAACTCAAGACGGGGATATAGTCACATTGGTTGGTCAGTGGTTAACTATCTTGGCAATAAATGGTAGACAACTAAGGGGATATCAAGTACGAGTGTTTGTCTTTCTAATATAGGTGAAAGACGAAAATAATAAAGAGTTCGAAGAAGATATTATCGAATACGAATAAGTAGTTCAAAGACGATTGAAAATTTTCAAAAATAATTGCCAAGGCAGTCGCGGATGGAATTTTAGAGGCCAAGTTTAACTATGTCTCCATCCACGTCGAACAATATATGAAAAGCGAACCAAAGTGCACTAGGTTGATTAGACCATCATGTACCGGTTCTGATTAGACAATGTATTAGGGGCGTCCCTAATAACACATATGTCGTGAACAAGCTCGATAAAAGAATAAGCTTGCTGAACTAAGGCTAAATTAGCATCATAAGATAGTCAAAATATAAGTAAGGAATACTAATGAAGAAAATTAAATAGTCGGAGATCCATTAAAATCTAAGTCTTGACCAAAGTTTGGGCTTATGCAGTCGTCCTAGTGTTTTCTTGTCTATGGCTTGGTTGACTAGATAAGTTAGGGTCCTCTGAATTCTATAGTCTAAGTAAACTTATCAATATGGGTCACAAGGACAAAGGTTTGTTAGGTCATGAGGTATTCTATCCAACTTACAAGAGTTAAACTAGTAGTGTGATAGGACAATGGGTCAAGCAATCAAGATAAAGCACAAAGTTAAGCAGAATTAAGTAGAAAAAATCACATATCGGATTGAAAGAATTGAGTAGAGGTTGAATCCCTATCCTTGGTCGAAAAATATATCGGTATCATGGTAAAGGTTATAGTCTAGTATTTAATTATGACCCGAAAGTTATATCATAAAAAGAGTACCAAGGGACGTGTTTAAGTGGGACATGATATACCTACATAAAGGTGAGCTCGTCTAGGTCTTACATATAAAATTTGTTAGAAGGTAACTGTCACCCCCAGTTTTTAGAAACATGGGTATTTTTATCATTTTATATTTTGAAAATTTTTGAAATTTATTTTATTATTTATGATATTATTTTGGGGTTAAAATTTATTTTATTATTATGATATTGTTTTAGGGTTATTTGAGTCGGGTTCGAATTTTAACTCAATCCGACTTGAAACGGGGACCCAGGGGGTAGTTTGACTCTAGTGGGACCCACACACTAGTTAGGCTAGTCCATGATATTAATTTTAGTCCATATGATATTAATTTTAGTTAGTAGTTAGACTAATTATTTATGGATAGGTTAGTTTAATTAGAGACTTAAAACTAGACTAAATTGACCTCAACCTTTAACCAATTCCTAATTTAAATCAAATAGATTAGTGGAGGCATTTTGGACATTCAAATAGCAGACACCTCACCCTTTTTGGGCCGCCACATATGGAGGGGATAAGGAGTGAGTCACTCCTTCATTCATTTGTTTTCATCCACTTTCTCTCTCTTGTTCTTCCCCAAAATAATTTAGAGATGAACCTCCATTGATTTCATCTCCAAATCAACCCTTTCTTCTACCAAATCTTCTTTATTTCTCCTCTACTCCATGGTTAGAGGGTGCTAGCCAAGTTTGGGAGGATTCGGAGCTCGTTCGTGTCCTTTTAGAATCTCTACGTGTCGGTATCGTGTCGGAAGGATTTTCCTTTGAATCTCTCTTCCGGAAGGTATAATCTCTCCTCTAATCCATTCCTACATGTATATAAAAATATTTTGAACCCATAGGAATGACCCCGATGGTTGTATCTACATTTGTGTCTATTTTGTGTCCATTTGGAGGTCATAGGAGTGTCCTTTGTGTTGTGGTTGTGTCCATGTAGGAAAACCCCAAATTTGGACACACTATGTGTTGTTGTTATGTATTGAATTATTACATGTTTAATCCCATATTTTTGTATTGGAGATGTGTTCTATAGTGTCTCATATATATATATATATTAGTGTAGAGAGTGAGTTCTTGATATATTATGTTTATACTTGTGTTTCTTTTGTCTCAAACTACCTAAATTCGTCATAATTTTTATCCACGTTTTTAGTAGCCAGAGTAACTTAAAAATATCATAACTTTTAGTTTAGAACTCCGATTTATCTTCCGTTTTTTTAAAGAACCGTATCGAATTTAGCTTTCCAAATATATTTTAATATGCCAAATTCTTTCTGTAACTTTCTGTAGAATTATTTGAGTGTCAGCTGTACGAAAGATGAACGCGTTTCGGTGTTTTGCGATTCCGGGAGCTTCCGGACACGAAATGCAATCCGTTTAAAGTTTCGGAAAGCTAACACCAAAGGCTACGACATACTTTAATCCTAGAATTTAGTAAATGCCCAATTGATACAATATTGATTTAAGTAGAAGAGTGACTATACGATATATGTATTTTGTGTAACCTATGAGCTTATGTAGTTTGGATATTAAATGAATATAGAGTATGTAATGCATGATATGTTAGATAAATGAAATAATATATAAATGATATATATCTCTTTACTTTAATGTATATATGGTTGAATGCAAGCATGTAGGAATGCAATTAATATAATGCATATAAGCAATGCATGAATGAAGAATGATATACAATGTATGCATGAAAGTATATAATGAATGCTAGATATGAATGCAAGAAGATATATAATAATGATAGATATGAATGCATAATATATAAATATTGTATTACAATATATAATGATAACATGTATGGTAGTGTAGAGTATGATGCAAGTATGAATGAATGAAGGAAATACATGTAATAGGTAAATAGAATGTAATGTATGAATGCAAGCATGCAAGATAATGTATTGTATCCATATATGATGTATTCAACTTAAAGATAATGTAATATATGAAAGGATGAATGAAATATATAACATGATATGTAAGGTAATGCAAGGTATGAAATAATGATGTGTGCATGTTTGTATGTCTCTATGTTAATGTATGAAATTATGAATATACAATGTTCATATGTATAAAACATGTAGGTAATGCATAGATGCATGAATGAAATGAATGTGTGCAATATGTTAATATAAATACAAGTATCATATGCATGAATGTAAGTATAATATAATACAAGTATACATGTATGTATCATGTAAATATAATATACATGATATGTATGTATGCATGTATACAAGGTAAGTATGTATGTATTTCTAAACTGAGTTA
>JANAVB010013598.1:12803937-12960710 GCA_029216955.1 Iris pallida | reverse complement strand
CTTAATTAGAGCCAAACCACTTAGCCCACTTAAGGACCTACCTAATACTAAGTGTAATAAAGAGATTAGGGCTAGTCTAGAGCCTATTTAACCTCTATTTATCCCCCAATGGCAGCCACCATCTCTTTTAGGGTTTCCACCCATTCATCCATTCAATACTCTCCCAAATTTTCTCCTCCTTCCTCCATTTGTTGTGCAAAGGCTTGGGGTAGCTCAACGAGGCTTGGTGAAGACTCTAGCAAGGTTTTGGAAGCTCCTTCTCCATCCATCTTCTCTAAATTCATGGAGCTTGGTGTAGGCTACATACTACATAGGTATAACCCTCTTAACTCCCACTTATATAGTTCAAATTCATGCATTCATATAGGAGACCCCTCCAATAACTAGTAGGAAGTAGTTTGAGGTCCTTATCTGTAACGCTCCAGTCCCAAAAATACGTAGGACTAGGAACGTAATCATGCCAGTTGCATACATACGAAGTATACTCTAATATATGGAACCATCATATGTATACATAAGTTGTAAAGTGTAGAAAGCCACGATACTAATCTCATCCATAAATAAAGAAGAAAGAATTTATAATAACTTACGAATTATTATTTACACAAGTCGTTGGG
The DNA here is from genome assembly GCA_029216955.1 of Iris pallida. Classification (NCBI taxonomy): domain Eukaryota; kingdom Viridiplantae; phylum Streptophyta; class Magnoliopsida; order Asparagales; family Iridaceae; genus Iris; species Iris pallida. The sequence goes on along the minus strand of JANAVB010013598.1, from coordinate 12,960,093 downwards.
CGAAGACAAATCCACTTCCAACAAAGAGAGAATACAAAATTTAGAAATTGTCGAGCGATGCGAAGACGACTCAAGTGTAATCATCCTCGATAGAGGAGAGCAAGTCATGGCCTTGGCTAGAGCACCTACGAAATATCACAAAAGTACACATGGAGAATTCACCAGGTCCTCAGAGGGACGAAACAAGACACATAATATTAAGCCATAAACTGAATATTGTTAGCTCAACAGAAAATTGCATATGTCTAAACAGATAAAGGTCCTTAACCATTCTATATAAAAATGCACTTTGAAGACAACGCTCCAAGCAGGGCCTTCCAAAACATAAAAGTAACAAATAAATGCATGGCACACGTGTTAGCATTTCAACCGAGGCACTAGTGGCATCTAGAGAAAAGTAACAAATAAATGCATGGCACACTAGCTCTCGGGTGAGTCACTAACGGCATCTAGAGGAAAGTAAATGCACGGCCTACTAGCACTCGACTGAGTCACTAAGGGCATTTAGAGGAAAGTAAACGAGTGAAAGCCCCTACGCCTAATAGCTGTCTTCTCCCTCCCTATGCACTACACGTGCTTTATCCATATCACGATATTCCTAATTACTGCTAAGTCTTCTAGACATCCATAACTATTAGCAGTCATATCCTAACGCACGGCCTGTACGCACCGATGATCAGTAAGTACATAAGTCCGTATCTATATTCGACTCGCGACTTTGTGGCACACAGGTGTCGAGGCCAATAAATGTGACACACACACAAGGGTGGTCCCTTAACTCTAAGTAAAAATGCATAAGAAAACTAAAGTATAGTAATTTGAATCTACATACGGTTTTGAAAGAACAATTTTACATTTGCTCGAAATAAGTTATAAGTAAAACATGCATGATATTGAGCAAGTAAGTAAACAGTAATGGCAAAGTGTCTTGCCTGATGTCCGAGTAAGGTAAGATGATATCCTGGCGACGAATCAACAACAACGCACAAAGAGGAAGGTGTAGGAACAACTTCGGATGCTGAAAATAGTCTTTTATCTAATTATAATTAATACCGCACCTACTACATTTATTTAATAAATTCTGAAGTTATGATATGGTATAGATTTTTATATCATCTTTCCGAAAAACTAAACGGATCGCATTTTCGTTTCCGGAATCTCCCGAAATCGCAAAAATACCAAAACATGTTTATTTTTTTGGACACTAGATACTCAAACAGTTTTACAAAAATTTACAGAACGAATTTTGTCTATTAAAATATGTTTTTGGAAACCTTACCTCGATACGCTTCTTTTAAAAAAACTGGAGACGAAACGGAGTTCATAGCTAGGAGATATCATCGTTCAAAGTTGCTCTTGCTGCTAAAAAGCGGGGCTGAATTCTAATGACGAATTTTAGAGTTTCTATTGGATTAAAAATAATTTCGAATTATGGCTGACATGAGGGGGATGTATTGGGTTTATATAGGTATTTATTTCAGATTTATCTCCTATATTAGATAGGATTTGATTTAAATTGATAGGAGTTACTTTGTTATGATATAATATAGATAATGATGCTTTCCTATTAGACTTAGGATTATGATTAACTTAAAATAGAGTTCATATTTATCTAAATTATCTATAACATTATTTAAAATTACTATAGATAATAAATAGAGTTAATATTTATTTAAACAACCTTTATCTAATCTTATTTATACAAGCTGAAATATTTAATACTAAATTGACATTTATTCTATATTATGTAAATAGTGTACAATATAAGTAACATGTAAAAAGTAATAAAAGTTATGAAATAAATCCTAAAATTTTGAGAAAATTGTATAATATAGTTTAGATCCTTAATGTACTAGAAAAATAGCTTTATATATTTGTATACTAAATTCACTAATGAGCACTATACTAAATATATGTAAAATAATACAAATTATATAATAAGTCAATAAATAGTTATTTAAAAATCCAAAAATTCAACAAATATTTATTTTGAAAAATCAGGAGGTTTACAAATGTCTTATCTAGATAAGGACTAAAAGAGTTTTAATTTCCCTTAGATTTTTCACTATTTAATTCAAATTGATTTAAAAGTAACTCAATCAATTATAATCCAATGTAGATAGATTCTACCTCTAATTTAAACTGTATTTAAATAACTTAATATTTTTTTCCAACTTAAATCACCATAATTAATTATATATTAAATCAACCCATATTTAATATACGTTTTTCGAAATAATATGTTAATGATAATAATTAATTTTGTAAATAAAAATATATATATACACTCGTATTTAAAAATAATACTTACATAAAACACAGTTTTTATAAATTACTAGTTATACTTGTACCATAAAATGAAATGGCCTTTTTAAAATAAAAATAAAGTATGGCAATCCTCGGCACGACGCATTTACAACTTCAAGCAATATAAAATATTTATCGTCTATTATTTTAAAATATTTTCTACATCTATATAATTAAAACGTTTTATAAAAATATGTACTTCGCACTTATTCGCACTTGAGAAAAAATTTACGAAACGCAAACTCGTACGTGACGTACAAATACGAAGTACAAAAATCAATAACATATTTATTAAAAAAAATCATAGTAGAAATTAGGGGTTTTACATCCTACCCAACTTACAAGAATTTTGTCCTCGAAATTTATGAATAGCTAGGGTAGGGGAGATAGTAAAAGTTCATCAATACCGAAATACGATTAAATTTTTGGATGAGGCATAGAAATGACGTTCGACACAAACATGCATTAGAAGATCATAATTTTGATATTTACGAAAATACATCATGGTTATGGAATTGAAGACGGTCGCTAGTTAAGGTAATAAAATTATGATAACACGAATTAGAGAATAGAAAGGAATTGAGTAGGTCAAAGAGAATAATTTAGACATTTAGGAGAGATAGTTTCTTGAGCGAATATAGTCGTCTAGGTTTAAGATATGGTTAAGGAAATGATTTGAATCATTTTCAAGTTTCAAGAACGATTAGATGGTTGCGATAATGAATCTAGGGTAGAGGAAAAAGGTAACTCAAGACGGGGATATAGTCACATTGGTTGGTCAGTGGTTAACTATCTTGGCAATAAATGGTAGACAACTAAGGGGATATCAAGTACGAGTGTTTGTCTTTCTAATATAGGTGAAAGACGAAAATAATAAAGAGTTCGAAGAAGATATTATCGAATACGAATAAGTAGTTCAAAGACGATTGAAAATTTTCAAAAATAATTGCCAAGGCAGTCGCGGATGGAATTTTAGAGGCCAAGTTTAACTATGTCTCCATCCACGTCGAACAATATATGAAAAGCGAACCAAAGTGCACTAGGTTGATTAGACCATCATGTACCGGTTCTGATTAGACAATGTATTAGTGGGCGTCCCTAATAACACATATGTCGTGAACAAGCTCGATAAAAGAATAAGCTTGCTGAACTAAGGCTAAATTAGCATCATAAGATAGTCAAAATATAAGTAAGGAATACTAATGAAGAAAATTAAATAGTCGGAGATCCATTAAAATCTAAGTCTTGACCAAAGTTTGGGCTTATGCAGTCGTCCTAGTGTTTTCTTGTCTATGGCTTGGTTGACTAGATAAGTTAGGGTCCTCTGAATTCTATAGTCTAAGTAAACTTATCAATATGGGTCACAAGGACAAAGGTTTGTTAGGTCATGAGGTATTCTATCCAACTTACAAGAGTTAAACTAGTAGTGTGATAGGACAATGGGTCAAGCAATCAAGATAAAGCACAAAGTTAAGCAGAATTAAGTAGAAAAAATCACATATCGGATTGAAAGAATTGAGTAGAGGTTGAATCCCTATCCTTGGTCGAAAAATATATCGGTATCATGGTAAAGGTTATAGTCTAGTATTTAATTATGACCCGAAAGTTATATCATAAAAATAGAGTACCAAGGGACGTGTTTAAGTGGGACATGATATACCTACATAAAGGTGAGCTCGTCTAGGTCTTACATATAAAATTTGTTAGAAGGTAACTGTCACCCCCAGTTTTTAGAAACATGGGTATTTTTATCATTTTATATTTTGAAAATTTTTGAAATTTATTTTATTATTTATGATATTATTTTGGGGTTAAAATTTATTTTATTATTTATGATATTGTTTTAGGGTTATTTGAGTCGGGTTCGAATTTTAACTCAATCCGACTTGAAACGGGGACCCAGGGGGGTAGTTTGACTCTAGTGGGACCCACACACTAGTTAGGCATAGTCCACATGATATTAATTTTAGTCCATATGATATTAATTTTAGTTAGTAGTTAGACTAATTATTTATGGATAGGTTTAGTTTAATTAGAGACTTAAAACTAGACTAAATTGACCTCAACCTTTAACCAATTCCTAATTTAAATCAAATAGATTAGTGGAGGCATTTTGGACATTCAAATAGCAGACACCTCACCCTTTTTGGGCCGCCACATATGGAGGGGATAAGGAGTGAGTCACTCCTTCATTCATTTGTTTTCATCCACTTTCTCTCTCTTGTTCTTCCCCAAAATAATTTAGAGATGAACCTCCATTGATTTCATCTCCAAATCAACCCTTTCTTCTACCAAATCTTCTTTATTTCTCCTCTACTCCATGGTTAGAGGGTGCTAGCCAAGTTTGGGAGGATTCGGAGCTCGTTCGTGTCCTTTTAGAATCTCTACGTGTCGGTATCGTGTCGGAAGGATTTTCCTTTGAATCTCTCTTCCGGAAGGTATAATCTCTCCTCTAATCCATTCCTACATGTATATAAAAATATTTTGAACCCATAGGAATGACCCCGATGGTTGTATCTACATTTGTGTCTATTTTGTGTCCATTTGGAGGTCATAGGAGTGTCCTTTGTGTTGTGGTTGTGTCCATGTAGGAAAACCCCAAATTTGGACACACTATGTGTTGTTGTTATGTATGAATGAATTATTACATGTTTAATCCCATATTTTTGTATTGGAGATGTGTTCTATAGTGTCTCATATATATATATATATATTAGTGTAGAGAGTGAGTTCTTGATATATTATGTTATATACTTGTGTTTCTTTTGTCTCAAACTACCTAAATTCGTCATAATTTTTATCCACGTTTTTAGTAGCCAGAGTAACTTAAAAATATCATAACTTTTAGTTTAGAACTCCGATTTATCTTCCGTTTTTTTTAAAGAACCGTATCGAATTTAGCTTTCCAAATATATATTTTAATATGCCAAATTCTTTCTGTAACTTTCTGTAGAATTATTTGAGTGTCAGCTGTACGAAAGATGAACGCGTTTCGGTGTTTTTGCGATTCCGGGAGCTTCCGGACACGAAAATGCAATCCGTTTAAAGTTTCGGAAAGCTAACACCAAAGGCTACGACATACTTTAATCCTAGAATTTAGTAAATGCCCAATTGATACAATATTGATTTTAAGTAGAAGAGTGACTATACGATATATGTATTTTGTGTAACCTATGAGCTTATGTAGTTTGGATATTAAATGAATATAGAGTATGTAATGCATGATATGTTAGATAAATGAAATAATATATAAATGATATATATTCTCTTTACTTTAATGTATATATATGGTTGAATGCAAGCATGTAGGAATGCAATTAATATAATGCATATAAGCAATGCATGAATGAAAGAATGATATACAATGTATGCATGAAAGTATATAATGAATGCTAGATATGAATGCAAGATATATATATAATGATAGATATGAATGCATAATATATAAATATTGTATTACAATATATAATGATAACATGTATGGTAGTGTAGAGTATATGATGCAAGTATGAATGAATGAAGGAAATACATGTATATAGGTAATATAGAATGTAATGTATGAATGCAAGCATGCAAGATAATGTATTGTATCCATATATGATGTATTCAACTTAAAGATAATGTAATATATGAAAGGAATGAATGATAATATATAACATGATATGTAAGGTAATGCAAGGTATGAAATATATGATGTGTGCATGTTTGTATGTCTCTATGTTAATGTATGAAATTATGAATATACAATGTATTCATATGTATAAAACATGTAGGTAATGCATAGATGCATGAATGAAATGAATGTGTGCAATATGTTAATATAAATACAAGTATCTAATATGCATGAATGTAAGTATAATATAATACAAGTATACATGTATGTATCATGTAAATATAATATACATGATATGTATGTATGCATGTATACAAGGTAAGTATGTATGTATTTCTATAAACTGAGTTAACCTATAACCTTTTACACACATGCATTCATACACCCTTTAACATCATATATCCCATGTCACATACACCTACCTATCACTAAATTTTATAACATTAACACATATTCTTTCACATACATGCCAAACACACACATACTCACTTACTCTTTTACCTCTCTTTCTCTCTCTCTATATATATATTTATGTATGTGCCTATATATATGTAGCTTTTCTATATATCTATGTATATGAATATGTGAATGTGAATAATATATATACATTATATGACTAAGTTTGTGTGCCTTGTTAGCTTATGGTTTAGTTTTGTGCTTGGTTTAGCAAGTGACTTAGGCTATGAGTTAGTAGCTATCTTGGATACTTGATTTGCATATACTTAGTTTGTTTAGACCTAGAATAACTTGTTTGACCTAATTTAGACTTGTTATACCTAGTTTGACCATAGTTGACCTAGGTTTGACTTTTAGAGTTGACCAAGTTGACCAAGAGTTGACTTTGGTCTAGATTGACCTAGAATCATGTAGAATGCATAGTAGAACTTTATATTACCATTTTGGACTTGTTGTGACTTGTGCTGTTCTGATTAGGAGCTAGACACCTCTCCTCGGACAGTATATTTACTTTGGACATTCAGACACCAGGCGAGTACATTCTCTGATCATTTCATAACTTGTTTAGAATTATATTCCTGCTCTAGTTTACCTTATTTGATGCTGTTACGATATTATCACGGATTGGTACTATATGGATCCCTACATTGAGATGTTATCCCCCTCGGGAGCATCGGATACATTATGTCATGTGTTTCGTATACATCATGTATTTCTCGCTCTCATGTTATTCATATTTCTTATGTGCTTCATGCTCGTTCATGCATGCTCGTGTACTCTCATGTGCTCTCATGAATCGGTCATGTTTCCCATGTATCTCATGTATAACCTATATTGCATGTGCACTCATTTATGAGCCTTCATGTGAATTTTATATGCACCCATTTATGGGCCCCCATGTGAACTTCATGTGCACTCATGTATGAGCTCTCATGTATACTTCATGTGCACCCATTTATGGGCTTCATGTGAAAACCATGTACGTAACATAACTTGTCTGGATCCTTGTGTATTGATTGGGGTATGGGGGAGTATAAATAGTCATGTGAACAATTCCAAAGTAGAATAGCCATGTACGCCTCTTTAGTATAGCCATGTGCAAATCAAGTCGTTCATATGTCGATTTTGTACTCTAAATCACTAGTCACTGGTAGCTCTCTACTTATAGTAGATATTTTTATTACAGTTCTCTCTCTGTTTACATCATGTACTTTCTTTCAGTTTTATGTATCGTACTCTCTTGCATGTTTATATTCTCTAACCTGTTATGATCTGCGTGAGATGTATTGTGCTCGCTCCCGTCCTGACTGGACCTGTTGATAAATTTTACAGATAGTCTGGAGATTGCCTGCTAGCTTAGAGGAGACACAGTAGAGGTTGTATAGATAGCTAGGATTTTGCTTATAGCTTATTTTCAGTTGTCTTGAGTTGTATTTATGGATTACTGTATTTGAGATTTGAGATGTTTCTGGGTTGTGTATCTTAGACACTTAGACTTCTATCTGATGTATCTCTTTGTGAATTTCATATTTTATCTATCTTCCATTATGCTCTACCTTAGATGTGATTGAGTTTATATTCTGCTATGTCACCCCCATTCGGGGAGTATAAACTGCTTAGCCTTATACTGTCAGATGCATGAGACCTAGGACAGCGTTCTACCGCCGACACTGCGGCGTAGGCTGGACGTACCCACGCCTCGTATCCTTACTCTAGGGTACGGGTCGTGACACGTTTTTAGTGGTGGCCCATGTAGGTCGAGTTTGTGTAGTGGTATTCGAACTAGAGTAACACTACAGCCTGCAATAGGATTATGATATATTTTGAAGGTACTTAATCACATTTAGGATCCCTTGAGAGATTCCTGGGACGACCCTTGAGAATCTTATTTTAACTTCGATTTGAAAACTCTTCTTCCCTTGATTTGATTTATCTTTACTTTCTGTTGTTGAACTTGATTTTGATGGATTATTGTTGAATTTGAGTTTGTAGTTATTGATTTTGATGATGATTGTTGAGTTTTGGATTTTGATGTTAGCTGTTGCATCCGAGTTTGTATTTATATGACTTGATGGATTTTTGTTCATTTTGAATCTTGATGTTCGTTGATAAATTTGATTTTTGGGTATTCCTTGTTGATTTAATTTTAATTTTTGTCAAGATGAAATTATATGGGCTAGGTCATCTATGTTTTGGAATCTAGTCTTCTATAGTCACATTAGCCAGCAAGGTGAGGACATATAGTCTAATTTTGGATATATTTCTCGGGTGTAGGAATTTAAGGTTTTCGCAGCCAAGCTAGCGGCATCGCAAAAATGTTAAATACCACGATTCTAGAGGTATGTGCCTAAGTCGAGGACTTTGTGATTATCGTAGCCTTGCTTACTAGTATGACGAGGATTTAGAGTACCATAATTTTGGATAGACGCATATGATTATCAGATTGTACCTGAAATATTTTCGAACATGTTTTCTCTACTTTTGTTCCAGTCCTTCAAAAAAAAAATTATTATTTGTTTCTTTTGTTTTGTTTCTTATTATTTAACTTAGGAGTAGGTTTAGTTGTTTTATAAACTTTTGTGTAACTTCTTACTATGAATTTCTTCTTAATACAATGAATTGATGATTTTTGCTAGACCTTATCTTGAATTTGATATTTTAACTCTAGGTTTCAAAAGGGTTCCTTCTTTTAAACAAATAAGCAGAACAGATTTTATTGTTATTCCTTTTTACTGCTATCCTTGTATTAAATAATAATGACAATAATAAAACTGTCTTGATTACACCAATCACCTACTTTACAATATTGGTAGGAATTTAAATGTTGGTCTTAATGTAGAATTAAATTTTATATTGGGACATGAGAATATATATGAATATATATATAGCAGACACTTGCCTGATACGTATGCATGCTACACTTTGATTTCCAACCTATCTAAATACATATTAATATGTTGTTGATGTTTAAATTGTCAAAACCCCAATATTTCTGGTTCTCTGCTTTTTCCAGCTTAAACTCATAATTTAAATATAAATTTTATGTTATTAGTTATGTTTACATCACTGCACATGTATGTTATACATAGGGTTTCAATTCAAAAAAAAAAATTTAGTTGAGTTTTGTGTTTGAAATTATTAAATCTAAGACTGTGTGCATATTAACCCTTAATATTGGATTCCAAATGTTTAGTTCAATTTGCTATTTTATTTTTTTAAAATATAATATTTTGAGCTATATACATTGTGGTATGTAGGGATATAAATTTAGGTTTCATATTCTTACATGTTAGGTTGTGATAAACATTGGGTTGGTTGGTGTTCAAATTTCTCCAAATCCTAAAACTGAATACATGTTAACATTTTCACATTGATTTCCAATGTTTAGTTAAATTTCAGATTTAATATGTAATATTGAACTGTATGCACAGCTAAATGTACGGATAGTATGTTAGGGTTTCTTCTCTATCATGTTAGGATGTATTGGAAGCATTGAGTTGGTTGTGATGTTTCAAACCCCTAAAATCTGAAATTGCATTATGTTAATATTACACTGGTTTAAATATTAGCTTATTTTCAGATTTTGTATGTAAATGCTGAACTAAAACTGGGTTTAACCTTTCAATACTAAAGCTATAACCCTGTACAAGGACACACACACCCTAACTTGGTATACACTACCATGTAAACCTAACATTTCCTCTCTATGTTATGTTCATATATCTATATAGATATATATAGAGTTTATGCATACATGTTATAATGTATATATATACATAACTAAATCTCTTCCTCTTTATATAGATAAGTATATGGTTAGCTATGCATGTTATGAGTAAATATGTTGTGTATTGTAGATTGTTTAACCAATATGTCATGAGTAGTGTAACTTGATAGCTATTGTTTCGAAACTCAAATCCTCCTATACTCTTCATGTATATTTCATATACACACATGCCTACTATCTAACTATATGAACATGTCCACATACACCCATACACACACGAACCACATAACCTTACATAATGCTAGCTTTTTCTTCTCTAACACTCTCTCTCTATATATATATAGTGATTGGATTTCAATGCAATTGAGTTTTATTCTTTAACTTTGGTTGTGATTTTCTTTGAATAGTACCCCTTTATAGATAATTGGTAGTCATCTTTATTTATTTTTGATAAGTACCAGTTTCATATAAGATGGTAGACTGTCTTACAGTTTTGATACCGTTTTGGTTAGCATGACTAGTATACCTAGATGAGACTTCACTACCACCGTATGTCATGATCCTGTATGTTGTCCTTTTAAATCATATGATTTGTTTAAGTTCTGGGATTTTGATTGTGGGTGTTTGACCTAGAAGGAGTATGAACATTTTAATTTCGAGGACGAAATTTTTTTAAGGTGGATAGATTTGTCACCCCCAGTTTTCAGAAACATGGGTATTTTTGTCATTTTACATTTTTGAAAATTTTTGAAATTTATTTTATTATTTATGATATTATTTTGGGGTTGAAATTTATTTTATTATTTATGATATTATTTTGGGGTTATTTGAGTCGGGTTCGAATTTCAACTCAATCCGACTTGAAACGGGGACCGGGGGGGGGGGGGGGGGGGTAGTTTGACTCTAGTGGGACCCACACACTAGTTAGGCATGGTCCACATGATATTAATTTTAGTCTACATGATATTAATTTTAGTTAGTAGTTAGACTAATTATTTATGGATAGGTTTAGTTTAATTAGAGACTTAAAACTAGACTAAATTGACCTCAACCTTTAACCCATTCCTAATTTAAATCAAATAGATTAGTGGAGGGCATTTTGGACATTCAAATAGCGGACACCTCACCCTTTTTGGGCAGCCACATATGGGGGGGATAAGGAGTGAGTCACTCCTTCATTCATTTGTTTTCATCCACTTTCTCTTTCTTGTTCTTCCCCAAATTAATTTAGAGATGAACCTCCATTGATTTCATCTCCAAATCAACCCTTTCTTCCACCAAATCTTCTTCATTTCTCCTCTACTCCATGGTTAGAGGGTGCTAGCCAAGTTTGGGAGGATTCGGAGCTCGTTCGTGTCCTTTTAAAATCTCTACGTATCGGTGTCGGAAGGATTTTCCTTTGAATCTCTCTCCCGGAAGGTATAATCTCTCTTCTAATCCATTCCTACATACATATAGAAATATTTTGAACCCATAGGAATGACCCCGATGGTTGTATCTCCATTTGTGTCCATTTCGTGTCCATTTGGAGGTCATAGGAGTGTCCTTTGTGTTGTGGTTGTGTCCATGTGGGAAAACCCCAAATTTGGACACACTATGTGTTGTTGTTATGTATGAATGAATTATTACATGTTTAATCTCATATTTTTGTATTGAAGATGTGTTCTATAGTGTCTCATATATATATATATATTAGTGTAGAGAGTGAGTTCTTGATATATTATGTTATATACTTGTGTTTCTTTTGTCTCAAACTACCTAAATTCGTCATAATTTTTATCCACGTTTTTAGTAGCCAGAGTAACTTAGAAATGTCATAACTTTTAGCTTAGAACTCCGATTTATCTTCCGATTTTTTTAAAAGAACCGTATTGAAGTTAGCTTTCCAAATATATATTTTAATATGCCAAATTCTTTCTGTAACTTTCTGTAGAAGTATTTGAGTGTCAGCTGTACGAAAGATGAATGCGTTTCGGTGTTTTTGCGATTTCGGGAGCTTCCGGACACAAAAATGCGATCCGTTTAAAGTTTCGGAAAGCTAACACAAAGGGCTACGACATACTTTAATCCTAGAATTTACTGAATGCCTAATTGGTACAGTATTGATTTTAAGTAGAAGAGTGACTATACGATATATGTATTTTGTGTAACCTATGAGCTTATGTAGTATGGATATTAAATGAATATAGAGTATGTAATACATGATATGTTAGATGAATGAAATAATATATATATAATATATATTCTCTTTACATTAATGTATATATATGGTTGAATGCAAGCATGTAGGAATGCAATTAATATAATGCATATAAGCAATGCATGAATGAAAGAATGATATACAATGTATGCATGAAAGTATATAATAAATGCTAGATATGAATGCAAGATATATATATATATATAATGATATATATGAATGCATAATATATAAATATTGTAATACAATATATAATAATAACATGTATGGTAATGTTGAGTATATGATGCAAGTATGAATGAATGGAGGAAATACATGTATATAGGTAATATAGAATGTAATGTATGAATGCAAGCATGCAAGATAATGTATTGTATCCATATATGATGTATTCAAATTAAAGATAATGTAATATATGAAAGGAATGAATGATAATATATAACATGATATGTAAGGTAATGCAAGGTATGAAATATATAATGTGTGCATGTTTGTATGTCTCTATGTTAATGTATAAAATGATATGAATATACAATGTATTCATATGTATAAAACATGTAGGTAATGCATAGATGCATGAATGAAATGAATGTGTACAATATGTTAATATAAATACAAGTATCTAATATGCATGAATGTAAGTATAATATAATACAAGTATACATGTATGTATCATGTAAATGTAATATACATAATATGTATATATGCATGTATACAAGGTAAGTATGTATGTATGTATGTATGTATGTATTTCTATAAACTGAGTTAACCTATAACCTTTTACACACAAGCATTCATACACCCTTTGACATCATGTATCCCATGTCACATACACCTACCTATCACTAAATTTTATAACATTAACACATATCCTTTCACACACATGCCAAACACACACATACTCACTTACTCTTTTACCTCTCTTTCTCTCTTTTTATACATATATATGTATGTGCCTATATATATATAGCTTTTCTATATATATCTATGTATATGAATATGTGAATGTGAATAATATATATACATTATATGACTAAGTTTGTGTGCCTTGTTAGCTTATGGTTTAGTTTTGTGCTTGGTTTAGCAAATGACTTAGGCTATGAGTTAGTAGCTATCTTGGATACTTGATTTGCATATACTTAGTTTGTTTAGACCTAGAATAACTTGTTTGACCTAATTTAGACTTGTTATACCTAGTTTGACCATAGTTGACCTAGGTTTGACTTTTAGAGTTGACCAAGTTGACCAAGAGTTGACTTTGGTCTAGATTGACCTAGAATCATGTAGAATGCATAGTAGAACTTCATATTGCCATTTTGGACTTGTTGTGACTTGTGCTGTTCTGATTAGGAGCCAGACACCTCTCCTCGGACAGTATATTTACTTTGGACATTCAGACACCAGACGAGTACATTCTCTGATCATTTCATAACTTGTTTAGAATTATATTCCTGCTCTAGTTTACCTTATTTGATGCTGTCACGATATTATCACGGATTGGTACTATATGGATCCCTATATTGAGATATTATCCCCCTCGGGAGCATCGGATACATTATGTCATGTGTTTCGTGTACATCATGTATTCATCGCTCTCATGTTATTCATGTTTCTCATGTGCTTCATGCTCGTTCATGCATGCTCGTGTACTCTCATGTGCTCTCATGAATCGGTCATGTTTTCCATGTATCTTATGTATAACCTATATTGCATGTGCACTCATTTATGAGCCTTCATGTGAATTTCATGTGCACTCATTTATGGGCCCCCATGTGAACTTCATGTGCACTCATGTATGAGCTCTCATGTATACTTCATATGCACCCATTTATGGGCTTCATATGAAAACCATGTACGTAACATAATTTGTCTGTATCCTTGTGTATTGATTGGGGTATGGGGGAGTATAAATAGTCATGTGAACAATTCTAAAGTAGAATAGCCATGTACGCCTCTTTAGTATAGCCATGTGCAAATCAAGCCGTTCATATGTCGACTTTGTACTCTAAATCACTAGTCACTGGTAGCTCTCTACTTATAGTAGATATTTCTTTTACAGTTCTCTCTCCGTTTACATCATGTACTTTCTTTCAGTTTCATGTATCGTACTCTCTTGCATGTTTATATTCTCTAACCTGTTATGATCTGCGAGAGATGTATTGTGCTCACTCCCGTCCTGACTGGACCAGTTGATAAATTTTACAGATAGCCTGGAGATTTCCTGCTAGCTTAGAGGAGACACAGTAGAGGTTGTATAGATAGCTAGGATTTTGCTTATAGCTTATTTTCAGTTGTCTTGAGTTGTATTTATGGATTACTGTATTTGAGATTTGAGATGTTTCTGGGTTGTGTATCTTAGACACTTAGACTTCTATCTGATGTATCTCTTTATGGATTTCATATTTTATCTATCTTCCGTTATGCTCTACCTTAGATGTGATTGAGTTTACATTCTGCTATGTCACCCCCATTCGGGGAGTATAAACTGCTTAGCCTTATACTGTTAGATGCAAGAGACCTAGGACAACGTTCTATCGACAACACTGCGGCGTAGGCTGGACGTACCTACGTTTCGTGCCCTTACTCTAGGGTGCGGGTCGTGACAGTAACATCTAGTATTACACTCCAAATATCAAAGTTACGGTATAGGACACAAAAAGATCAAAAATAGAAAGTGGGAGTTCATGAAGTGACAATTAATGCACAAACATTAAAGAAGATCAAGTTGAAGCATGAAATAAAATTAATTAAGCAATCTAGTAAAATAATTTAGGGACACAGTTTTCAGAGAGAAGATAGTCTCCTAGGTGGATACAGTCAAGGAACAATTAATTCATTTCTCAAATTTCAAACGGTTAGAAGGTCACAATAAAAGATCTGGATTTGGGGAAAGGTCGAGTAAGTCAAAATTGAGATATAATCACATGGTTTGGTTGAAGACTAACTATACTTGTGTATATACAACTATCTTGGTCATGGATGGAATGTAGAGTACCTCTATCTCATTAGGGTGACCTTGCCTGCTTCTTGGTTCTCTATCAAGATAAGATTTAATTCCAAAATTTGAGTTTCCAATATGTATTTCCAAGCTTGACATAAACTACAATATTCAAGCATAATCATAAAAATAATTCAAGTCTTTAATAACCCTAAGATAACCCTTAGTATGACAAAAAAAATATATTTTTCCTCCAATATGCACAAACTAAACTTTCTTATTCCTTAGTCTGTTGAGGTCATCCATCATAACTTAAAAAATTTAGATTCCTCTAATCAATCTCAAAATAAGCTTTATCATATCTCTTAATAAATTTTTCACAAAATAAAAATATTATAAATCCAAACTTTAAACTCTAAGATTTAGATAATCTTATCAATCGTGAATTATGTGACAAAATTTGAAGATATTTTTTTTTACAATTGAAATATTAAACTCAAAATCTAAATGAATTTGTCAATCATAGATCGTATGACACTGTTCGAAATTTAAAATTTTCCTCAAATCAATTTATATCCTTAAAAGATATGAATAGCTATAACCCGAAAATCATAAATATTTTCTAAATCTTCAAAATCAAAGATTTTTCTCAATCTTCTATCAATCCTTTGGTGAATACTCCTAGTAGTCTCAAGATAAAATTCTTTCAGTCTTCAAAGTTGGTAATATTGCTACTACCCAACTTAGAATTAACTAATCCTTAAGATCATACTTTTAGAAAAATAAATGCCTCTATATCTCAAATAAGATCTCAATGTATACTAATTGTGAATGTAATCCTTCTAGTCACGTGTTTGACCTATGAGCATATACTAGTGTAGTCATCTTCCTAACCGACATTAAGCACGAGAAATTAAGGATTCACGGTAGAAAGGGGTCAAATAAGATGCAATCAAGGGAGGCAAACGAGAGTTCGAAGTTTGGAGTCAAGAAAGAATGTCAAGTATATGGATGAGATCCTAGACTCTAATCCTATCTGCAGGCTCACATCGGTACAATAACGTAACCGGAGTGATAAACTCGACCTGTATGGGCCATCACAAAAATATGTAACGCTCCAGTCCCAAAAATCACGTAGGACTATGAACGTAATCATGCCAGCTGCATACATACGAAGTATACTCCAATATATGGAGCCATCATTGTAACACCCACTTTTCTAAAATGAGGGTAATTTTGAACTTTTATAATTTAGATTAATCGATAATAAGATTTAACTCATGTTGTGATTTTTGGTAATTTTTTTAATCAATTTAAAACTATTTAAAATGTTGAATTGTAATTTTGATGGTTAACTAGTTAATTCCTAGTTTGCTAAGCTTAGAGACTAACCATGGGGACCTAACCATGTGATTAGAATGACTATTTACAACTTTTTAGGCTAAGGGTATTTTGGTCATTTTGTGACTTTTGAATTATTTAGGATTTTGATTAATTGGTAAATTTTAGATTATTTTAATAATAATTAAATTGATGTATTATGATTTTGGTTATTTTTTATATTTTAATATTTTGGAAAATTTTTATATTTTTAATATTATTTTTATTGGATTTGTTTAGTCGGGTTTGAGATTCGTCTCGTTTCGACTTGTATTGTGACCCGGGTAGCTTGAACTCTAGATGAGACCCAATATTAAGTTAAGCATGGCTCACAAGACCCAACATTAAGTTAGTTAATTAAACTAACTTTTATCATGTTAGAATGGTTAAGTTAGAGACTCAAAACTAGATCATTGTGATCCCAAACTTGAACCTAGTCTAGACTTAACCATATGAGACTAGAGAGGGGCAATTAGGACATTTTCCATTAGCCCTAATGGACTCTTTATGGCAGCCACCTTTAGGAGAGAATGATTCATTTCATTCATTACAATCTTGCCTCTTTTATTTTCCTTTTGTTCTTCCCCAATTTTAGAGAGCCTTCCCATTGATTTGATCTCCAAATCAAATCATTCCTTCACCAAACCTTCTCTCAATCATTCTAATTCTCCAAGGGAAGGGTGCTACCAAGGATTGGAAGAAGAGTGCAAGAAGGAGTGTCCACTTTGAGGGATCTTCGTATCGGAGCCGTGTCCTAAAGGATTTTATTAGGATTCCACTCCCAATAGGTAAAACCCATCCTCTAAATCGATTTTCTTTGCATATAAATTAGTTTTGAATCTGTAGGATCCATCCACATGTATGTGTTCCATTTAGATTCAAATTTGAGACCATTTGGAGCTCTCTTGACGATTTTAGATATGTGTCTTGTGTCCTACTTGATAGATCCCAAATTAGGACACCCCATGTGTATGTATGTATGATAATAGTTTAAATAGATATTTAAATTCAGTTTTAGAATGGTTAGAGAGTGGATTGATCTTAGTTAGGATGGTTAGAATGAGTTTCATTTGGATATCTATGTTTGTATCCAAGTATCTTGGCCTATATGTGTTCTTTTGTCAAATTCGTCATAATTTTCATCCATGTTTTTATTAACCAAAACAACTTAGAAATGTCATAACTTTTAGCTTAGAACTCCGATTTATCTTCCGTTTTTTTAAAAGAACCGTATCGAAGTTAGCTTTCCAAATATATATTTTAATAAGCCAAATTATTTCTGTAACTTTCTGTAAAATTATTTGAGTGTCAGCTGTACGAAAGACGAACGTGTTTCGGTATTTTTGCGATTTCGGGAGCTTCCGGACACGAAAATGTGATCCGTTTGAAGTTTCGAAAAGCTAACACGAAGGGCTACATCATACTTTAATCCTAGAGTTTAGTAGAGATCCAATTGGTACAGTATTGGTTTTAAGTAGAAGAGTGACTATACGATATATGCATTTTGTGTAACCTATGAGCCTATGTAGTATGGGTATTAAATGAATATAGAGTATGTAATGCATGATACGTTAGATGAATAAAATGATATATATATGATATATATTCTCTTTACATTAATGTATATATATGGTTGAATGTAAGCATGTAGGAATGCAATTAATACAATGTATGTAAGCAATGCATAAATGTATGAATGAAAGAATGATATACAATATATGCATGAAAGTATATAATGAATGCTAGATATGAATGCAAGGTATATATGTAATGATAGATATGAATGCATAATGTATAAATATTGTAATGCAATATATAGTGATAGCATGTATGATAATGTAGAATATATGATGCAAGCATGTATATGTCCACTATTTTCCCTTTTCCTTACATTTTCCTTCCCTTCCCTTTCTATTTCAGTTTTTCCTCATTTTTTTTCCTCTTCTATTTTTTACATGTTATATACAATATATATAATGTACAGATGCATGTAAGTATGTAATATGCATGAATGAATGTCATATATGAATGAGTGAATCAATCAAAGGTATAAGTAAAATATAATACATTGTAATGAATGTTAACATATATAATGTATAAAAGTATGTATGTAAATGTGCATGAATGTATATATCTATGTAACTATGTAAATATGCATGATGTAACATATGCCTATATAAATAAATATGTATGTAATATGGATATGCATGTATGTATGAAGGTATGTATTTATATATATTATCTATTTTATATTATGCATTATTGTGGTTCACATTGTCTTGTGATTGTGTGAGTGCTAGCCTAGGCTTGGTTAGGCCTAGTGATACTTGTTAGACTTGTTGTGCTAGGACTTAACCTAGTTGACCTAATTTGACTAGTGTGGTTGACTAGAGTTGACCAAGTGTTGACTTTAGTCTAGTTTGACCTAGACAGCATGCAGATGCATTGTACATTTCATTTATCATCTCTCGTATACATCTTGACATATGTTTCTCTAAATAGGACTCTGTGGCTTCAGTTTGGACCTCTAAACCTATCAGCTGTTCAGGTTATCAGGCGAGAACATTCTCTGATAGTTCTCTCATTTAATTATCAATTACTGTACTTCAGTTATAGTTAGTTTTATGTGATTCTCTGTTACAAAACGTATGGATATTTCTGGATTCATGTATGCGACACACATACCAAACTTATCTGGCCTCTATTACTGGAATCACTGGAATCATTCTGGAATCTATTTCTGGAACCATCATATTTTGGCTGGATTCATCTCGATTCTCGTGTCGAATTCTGGATTCATTTGTATTGCGGGGCGGGGAAATATTGAGTAAGACATGTAGACATACCCCAAATCTGGAATCTCCCAACTGGAATCTACTGGAAGTATAGCCATCTCTCACCTGATCAGTGAGAGATGTGCCTGATTACCTACAGCCGTTTACATGTCGATCTCGGTATTTTAAAACACACTGTTAGAATAGCCGGGCTCATCTGGATTCTTGATCATTACCTAGAATCATCTTGTACTGGATTCATCTTGTATTAGATTCATCTCGTACTGGACTTATAGTAGTTTTACACTTGTTTTGCATTTACTGTCTGGACTTATTATGTTACTTCAGTTCAGCTAGATTTATTTTACAGTCTTCATTGCCATCATTCTTCTCTTGTTTTAGTTACTTTACTTTTCTTGTATCTTACTGCTTCTCTATACTATCACCTAAATATAAACTGCCATATTTATCAATAAAACTGTTTATAACTGCTTTATAGTTCTCTGTCATTACTTGGATTTTCTTGATGAGTTGTACTCGTTTCTGTCCTGACTGGACCTGTTGACAAATTTTACAGATAGCTTGGAGGTTGCCTGCTAGCCTAGAGGAGACACAATAGAGGATAGATAGTTATTTTAGTTGTCTTGAGTTGTATTTACTTTATGGATTACTGTATTTGAATTTTGAGATGTTTTCTTGGTTTGTGTATCTTAGACACTTAGACTTCTATCTGCGGTATCTCTTTGTGGATTTTATATTTTATCTATCTCTTATCATGCTCTACCTTAGATGTGATTGAGACTGTATTTGCTATGTCACCTCCATTCGGAGTGTATATACTGTACAGGTATCTTTATATTGTTAGATGTTTGACCTAGGACAGCGTTCTACCGCCGACACTGCGGCGTAGGCTGGACGTACCCACTTCTCGTGCCCTTACTCTAGGGTACGGGTCGTGACACGTTTTTAGTGGTGGCCCATGTAGGTCAAGTTTGTGTAGTGGTATTCGAATTAGAGTACCACTACAGCCTGCAGTAGGATTAGGATATATTTTTGAAGGTACTCAATCACAGTTAGGATCCCTTGAGAGATTTCTGGGATGACCCTTGAGAATCTCATTATAAAATATCTCGAAATTTGATTCCAATAGTTTATATTTATCTTTCTTGGTTAGTTAATGAATTTGATTTTTGGGTATCCATTGTTGATTTAATTTAATTTTTGTCAAGATGAAATTATATGGGCTAGGTCATCTAAGTTATGGAATCTAGTCTTCTACGGTCACATTAGCCAGCATGGTGAGGACATATAGTCTGACTTTGGATATATTTCTCGGGTGTAAAAATTTAAGGTTTTCGCAGCCAAGCTAGCGACATCGTGAAAATTTTAAATACCATAATTCTAGAGGTATGTGCCTAAGTCGAGGACTTTGTGATTATCGTAGTCTTGCTTACTAGTATAACGAGGATTTAGAGTACCATGATTTTGGATAGACGTATATGATTATCAGATTGTACCTTAAATATTCTTGAACATGTTTTCTCTACTTTTGTTTCAGTCATTCTAAAAAAAAAGAATTATTGTTTGTTTTGTTTGTTTTGCTTCTCACTATTTAACTTAGGAGTAGCTTTAGCTGTATTATAAACCTTGTGTAACTTCTTACTATGAATTTCTTCTTAATACAATGAATCGATAATTTTGCTGGACCTTATCTTGGATTTGATATTATAGCTCTGGTTTCAAAATGGTTCTTCTTTTAAACAGATAAGCAGAACAGATTTTATCGTTATTTTCTTCTTGCTATTATTCTTGTATTAAATAATAATAATAATAATAAAACTGTCTTGATTACATCAATCACCTACTTTACAATCTTGGTAGGAATCTAAATGTTGGTCTTGATATGGAATTTGATTTTTATATTGGGACATAAGAATATATATAGCGGACACAGACACTTGTCTGATGCGTATGCATGTTACACTTTGATTACCAACCTATCTGAATATATATTAATATGTTGTTGATGTTTAAATTCTCAGAACCCCAGTATTTCTGGTTCTCTGCTTTTTTCAGCTTAAATTCATAATTTAAATATAAATTTCATGTTATTAGTTTTGTTACATCACTGCACATGTATGTTCATACAGGGTTTCAATTCTTAAAAAAATTGGTTGAGTTTTGTGTTTGAAATTGTCAAATCTAAGACCGTGTGCATATTAACCCTTAATACTGGATTTTAAATATTAGTTCAATCTGTTGTTTTAAATGTAATATTTTGAGCTATATACATTATTGTATGTAGGAATATAATGTTAGGTTTCACATTTTTTTACATGTTAGGTTGTGATAAACATTGGATTGGTTTGATGTTCGAAATTCTCCAAAATCCTAAAACTGAATACATGTTAACTTTTTTTTTATTGATTGCAGATGTTTAGTTCAATTCCAGATTTAATATGTAATATTTAGAGCTGTATACATTGTTGTATGTAGGGATAGTATGTTAGGGTTTCATCTCCATCATGTTAGGACGTGTTGGGAGCATTGAGTTGGTTGTGATGTTTCAAATCCCTAAAAATCTGAAACTGCATTATGTTAATATTACACTGGTTTAAATGTTAGCTTATTTCAGATTCTTGTATGTAAATGCTGAACTAAAACTGGATTTAACCTTTCAATACTAAGCTATAACCCTGTACAAGGACACACACACACCCTAACTTAGTATACACTGCCATATAAACCTAACCCTTCCTCTCTATGTTATGTTCATATATCTATATAGATATATATAGAGTTTATGCATACATGTTATAATATATATATACATAACTAAATCTCTACCTCTTTACATACATACATATATATATATATATATATATATATATATATATATATATATATATATATATATATATATATATATATATGGTTAGCCATGCATGCTATGAGTAAATAGGTTGTGCATTGTAGATTGTTAACCAATATGCCATGAGTAGTGTAACTGGATAGCTATTGTTTTGAAACCCAAATCCTCATATACACTTTCATGTATATTTCACATACACACACGTCTACTATCTAACCCTATGAACATGTCCACATACACCCATACACACACTAACCACATAACCTTTACATAATGCTAGCTTTTCCCTCTCTAACGCTATATATATATATATATATATATATATATATATATATATATATATATATATATCTATATATATATATATATATATATATATATATATATATTGTGATTGGATTTCAATGCAATTGACTTTCATTCTTTAACTTTTGATTTTAATTTTTCTTTGAATAGTACCCCTTTATAGATAATTGGTAGTTATCTTATTTTATTTTCTGATAAGTACCAATTTTTATATAGGATGGTAGACTACCTTACAGTTTTGATGATTTGTTATTTCTGTATCTTTTTCAGTTTAACACCCCTGATTGCTTGTATGTTTGATACCCTATGACCCTTTTGGTTAGCATGACTAGTATACCTAGATGAGACTTTCACTACCACCATATGCCATGACCCTGTATGCCATCCTTTTTAATCGTATGATTTAGGTAAGTTCTAAGACCATGATTGTTGGGGACGAGACTCTAGAAAAAGTACGACCATCTTAATTTCGAGGACAAAATTCTTCTAAGGAGGGTAGAATATATATATATATATATATATATATATATATATATATATATATATATATATATATATATATATATATATATATATATATATATTGTGATTGGATTTCAATGCAATTGACTTTCATTCTTTAACTTTTGATTTTGATTTTTCTTTGAATAGTACGCCTTTATAGATAATTGGTAGTTATCTTATTTTATTTTCTAATAAGTACCAGTTTTTATATAGGATGGTAGACTGCCTTACAGTTTTGATGATTTGTTATTTCTGTATCTTTTCCAGTTTAACACCCCTGATTGCCTGTATGTTTGATACCCTATGCCCCTTTTGGTTAGCATGACTAGTATACCTAGATGAGACTTTCACAACCACCATATGCCATGACCCTGTGTGCCATCCTTTTTAATCGTATGATTTAGGTAAGTTCTGAGACCATGATTGTTGGGGACGAGACTCTAGAAAAAGTACGACCATCTTAATTTCGAGGACAAAATTCTTCTAAGGAGGGTAGACTTGTAACACCCACTTTTCTAAAATGAGAGTAATTTTGAACTTTTATAATTTTGATTAATCGATAATAAGATTTAACTCATGTTGTAAATTTTTGGTATTTTTTTTAATCAATTTAAAACTATTTAAAATGTTGAATTGTGATTTTGATGGTTAACTAGTTAATCCCAAGTTTTGCTAATCTTAGAGACTAACCATGGGGACCTAACCATGTGATTAGAATGACTATTTACAACTTTTTAGGCTAAGGGTATTTTGGTCATTTTGTGACTTTTGAATTATTTAGGATTTTGATTAATTGGTCAATTTTAGATTATTTTAATAATAATTAAATTGATGTATTATAATTTTGGTCATTTTTTATATTTTAATATTTTGGGAAAATTTTATATTTTTAATATAGTTTTTATTGGATTTGTTTAGTCGGGTTTGAGTTTCGTCTCGTTTCGACTTGTATTGTGACCCGGATAGCTTGAACTCTAGATGAAAGCCAATATTAAGTTAAGCATGGCTCACAACACCCAACATTAAGTTAGTTAATTAAACTAATTTTTATCATGTTAGAATGGTTAAGTTAGAGACTCAAAACTAGATATTGTGACCCCAAACTTGAACCTAGTCTAGACTTAACCATATGAGACTAGAGAGGGGCAATTAGGACATTTCCCATTAGCCCTAATGGACTCTTTATGGCAGCCACCTTTAGGAGAGAATGATTCATTTCATTCATTACAATCTTGCCTCTTTTATTTTACTTTTGTTCTTTTCCAATTTTAGAGAGCCTTCCCATTGATTTGATCTCTAAATCAAATCATTCCTTCACCAAACCTTCCCTCAATCATTCCCATTCTCCAAGGGAAGGGTTCTACCAAGGATTGGAAGAGGAGTGCAAGAAGGAGTGTCCACTTTGAGGGATCTTCGTTTCGGAGCCGTGTCCTAAAGGATTTCATTAGGATTCCACTCCCGATAGGTAAAACCCATCCTCTAAATCGATTTTCTTTGCATATAAATTAGTTTTGAATCCGTAGGATCCATCCTCATGCATGTGTCCTATTTAGATTCAAATTTGAGGCCATTTGGAGCTCTCTTGAGGATTTTAGATATGTGTCTTGTGTCCTACTTGATAGATCCCAAATTAGGACACCCCATGTGTATGTATGTATGATAATAGTTTAAATAGATATTTAAATTCAGTTTTAGAATGGTTAGAGAGTGGATTGATCTTTGTTAGGATGGTTAGAATGAGTTTCATTTGGATATCTATGTTTGTATCCAAGTATCTTGGCCTATATGTGTTCTTTTGTCAAATTCGTCATAATTTTCATCCACGTTTTTATTAACCAAAGCAACTTAGAAATGTCATAACTTTTAGCTTAGAACTCCGATTTGTCTCCCATTTTTTTTAAAAGAACCATATCGAAGTTAGCTTTCTAAATATATATAATAAGCCAAATTCTTTCTGTAACTTTCTGTAGAATTATTTGAGTGTCAGCTGTACGAAAGACGAACGTGTTTCGGTATTTTTTCGATTTTAGGAGCTTCCGGACACGAAAATGCGATCCGTTTGAAGTTTCGGAAAGCTAACACGAAGGGCTACAACATACTTTAATCCTAGAGTTTAGTAGAGACCCAATTGGTACAGTATTGATTTTAAGTAGAAGAGTGACTATAAGATATATGCATTTTGTGTAACCTATGAGCCTATGTAGTATGGGTATTAAATGAATATAGAGTATGTAATGCATGATATGTTACATGAATAAATTGATATATATATGCTATATATTCTCTTTACATTAATGTATATATATGGTTGAATGCAAGCATGTAGGAATACAATTAATATAATGTATGTAAGCAATGCATAAATGCATGAATGAAAGAATGATATACAATGTATGTATGAAAGTATATAATGAATGCTAGATATGAATGCAAGGTATATATGTAATGATTGATATGAATGCATAATGTATAAATATTGTAATGCAATATATAATGATAGCATGTATGGTAATGTAGAATATATGATGCAAGCATGTATATGTCCACTGTTTTCCCTTTTCCTTACATTTTCCTTCCCTTTCCTTTCTATTTCAGTTTTCCCTCTTTTTTTTTCTCTTCTATTTTTACATGTTATATACAATATATATAATGTATAGATGTATGTAAGTATGTAATATGCATGAATGAATGTCATATATGAATGAGTGAATTAATCAAAGGTATAAGTAAAATATAATGCATTGTAATGAATATTAACATATATAATGTATAAAAATATGTATGTAAATGTGCATGAATGTATATATCTATGTAACTATGTAAATATGCATGATGTAACATATGCCTCTATAAATAAATATGTATGTAATATTGATATGCATGTATGTATGAAGGTATGTATTTATATATATTATCTATTTTATATTATGCATTGTTGTGGTTCACATTGTCTTGTGATTGTGTGAGTGCTAGCCTAGGCTTGGTTAGGCCTAGTGAGACTTGTTAGACTTGTTGGGCTAGGACTTAACCTAGTTGACCTAATTTGACTAGTGTGGTTGACTAGAGTTGACCAAGTGTTGACTTTAGTCTAGTTTGACCTAGACAGCATGCAGATGCATTGTACATTTCATTTATCATCTCTCGTATACATCTTGACCTGTGTTGCTCTAAATAGGACTCTTTGGCTTCAGTTTGGACCTCTATACCTATCAGTTGTTCATGTTATCAGGCGAGTACATTCTCTGATAGCTCTCTTATTTAATTGTCAATTACTGTACTTCAGTTATAGTTAGCTTTATGTGATTCTCTGTTACAACACGCATGGATATTTCTGAATTCATGTACGCGACACACATACCAAACTTATCTGGCCTCTATTACTGGAATCACTGGAATCATTCTGGAATCTATTTCTGGAATCATCATATTTTGGCTGGACTTATCTCGATTCTCGTATCGAATTCTGGATTCATTTGTATTGCGGGGCGGAGAAATATTGAGTAAGACATGTAGACATACCCCAAATCTGGAATCTTCCAACTGGAATCTACTGGAAGCATAGCCATCTCTCGCCTAATCAGTGAGAGATGTGCCTGATTACCTACAGCCGTTTACATGTCGATCTCGGTATTTTAAAACACACTGTTAGAATAGCCGGGCTCATCTGGATTCTTGATCATTACCTAGAATCATCTTATACTGGATTCATCTTGTATTAGATTCATCTCGTATTGGACTTATAGTAGTTTTACACTTGTTTTGCATTTACTGTCTGGACTTATTATGTTACTTCAGTTCAGCTAGATTTATTTTACAGTCTTCATTGCCATCATTCTTCTCTTATTTTAGTTACTTTACTTTCCTTGTATCTTACTGCTTCTCTATACTATCACCTAAATATAAACTGCCATATTTATCAATAAAACTGTTTATAACTGCTTTATAATTCTCTGTCACTACTTGGGTTTTCTTGATAAGTTGTACTCGTTCCTGTCCTGACTGGACCTGTTGATAAATTTTACAGATAGATTGGAGGTTGCCTGCTAGCCTAGAGGAGACACAATAGAGGTTGTATAGATAGTTATTTTAGTTGTCTTGAGTTGTATTTACTTTATGGATTGCTGTATTTGAATTTTGAGATGTTTTCTGGGTTTGTGTATCTTAGACGCTTAGACTTCTATCTGCGGTATCTCTTTGTGGATTTCATATTTTATCTATCTCTTATCATGCTCTACCTTAGATGTGATTGAGACTGTATTTGCTATGTCACCTCCATTCGGAGTGTATATACTGTACATGTACCTTTATATTGTTAGATGTTTGACCTAGGACAGCGTTCTACCGCCGACACTACGGCATAGGCTGGACGTACCCACTTTTCGTGCCCTTACTCTAGGGTGCGGGTCGTGACAATCATATGTATACATAAGCTGTAAAGTGTAGAAAGCCATGATACTAATCTCATCCACAAATAAAGAAGAAAGAATTTATAATAACTTATTATTTATTATTTACACAAGTCGTTGGGCGGAGACAAATCCACTTCCAACAAAGAGAGAATACAAAATTTAGAAATTGTCGAGTGATGCGAAGACGACTCAAGTGCAATCATCCTCGATAGAAGAGAGCAAGTCATGGCCTTAGCTAGAGCACATGCGAAACATCACAAAAGCATACCTGGAGAATTCACCAGGTCCTCAGAGGAACGTAACAAGACACATAATATCATGCCATAAACTGGATATAGTTAGCTCAACAGAAAATTGCATATGTCTAAACAGATGAAGGTCCTTAACCATTCTATGTGAAAATGCACTTTGAAGACAACGTTCCACACAGGGGCCTTCCAAAACTAGAAACACGGCACATTAGCATTTCAACCGAGGCACTAGTGGCATCTAGAAAAAAGTAACAAAAAAATGCACGTCACACTAGCTCTCGGGCGAGTCACTAACGGCAGCTAGAGGAAAGTAAATGCATGGCCTACTAGCACTCGACTGAGTCACTAAGGACATCTAGAGGAAAGTAAACGAGTGAAAGCCCCTACGCCTAATAGCTGTCTTCTCCCTCCCCAAGTACTACACGTGCTGTATCCACATTACGATATTCCTAATAATTGCTAAGTCTTCTAGACATCCATAACTATTAGCAGTCATATCCTAACGCACGGCCTGTACGTACCGATGATCAGTCAGTATGTAAGTTCGTATCTATATGCGACTCGCGACTTCGTGGCACACAGGTGTCGAGGCCAATGAATACGACACACACAAGGGTGGTCCTTTAACTCTAAGTCAAAATGCATAAAAAAACTAAAGTATAGTAATTTGAATCTACATACAGTTTTGAAAGAACAATTTTATATTTGCTAGAAATAAGTAATAAGTAAAACATGTATGATATTGAGCAAGTAAGTAAACATTAATAGCAAGGTGTCTTTCCTGATGTCCGAGTAAGGTGAGATGATGTCCTGGCAACGAATCAACAACAACGCACGAAGATGAAGGTGTAAGAACAACTTCGGATGCTGAAAATAGTATATTATCTAATTATAATTAATACTGCACCTATTACATTTATTTAATAAATTCTGAAGTTAGGATATGGTATAGAGTTTCGTATCATCTTTTCGAAAAACTAAACGGATAGCATTTTCGTTTTCAGAATCTCCCGAAATCATAAAAATACCGAAACATGTTTTTTTTGGACACTAGATACTCAAACAGTTTTGTAGAAATTTACAGAACAAATTTTGTCTATTAAAATATGTTTTTTGAAACCTTACCTCGATATGCTTCTTTTAAAAAAATTTGGAGACGAAACGGAGTTCGAAGCTACGAGATATCGTCGTTCCAAGTTGCTCTTGCTGCTAAAAAGCGGGGCTGAATTCTAATGACGAATTTTAGGGTTTCCACTGTACTAAAAATAATTTCAAATTATGGCTGATAGAAGGGAGATGTATTTGGTTTATATAGGTATTTATTTCAGATTATCTCCTAAATTAGATAGGATTTGATTTAAATTGATAGGAATTACTTTGTTATGATATAATATAGATAAGGATGCTTTTCTATTAGACTTAGGATTATGATTAACTTAAAATATAGTTCATATTTATCTAAATTATCTATAAAATTATTTAAAATTACTATAGATAATAAATAGAGTTAATATTTATTTAAACAACCTTTATCTAATCTCATTTATACAAGCTGAAATATTTAATACTAAATTGACATTTATTCTATATTATGTAAATAGTGTACAATATAAGTAACATGTAAAAAGTAATAAAAGTTATAAAATAAATCCTAAAATTTTGAGAAAAACTATATAATATAGTTTAGATCCTTAATGTACTAGAAAAATAGCTTATATATTTGTATACTAAATTCACTAATGAGCACTATACTAAATATATGTAAAATAATACAAATTATATAATAAGTCAATAAATAGTTATTTAAAAATCCAAAAATTTAACAAATATTTATTTTAAAAAATTAGGAGGTTTACAAATGTCTTATCTAGATAAGGACTAAGAAGAGTTTTAATTTCCCTTGGATTTTTTACTATTTAATTAAAATTGATTTAAAAGTAACTCAATCAAATATAATCCAATGTAGATAGATTCTACCTCTAATTTAAACTGTATTTAAATAACTTAATATTTTTTTCCAACTTAAATCACCATAATTAATTATATATTAAATCAACCCATATTTAATATACGTTTTTCGAAATAATATATTAATGATAATAATTAATTTTGAAAATACAAATATATATACACTCGCATGCAAAAATAATACTTACATAAAATACAATTTTTCTAAATTACTAGTTATACTTGTACCATAAAATAAAATAGCCTTTTTAAAATAAAAATAAAGTTTGGCAATCCTCGGCACGACGCATTTACAACTTCAAGCAATATAAAATATTTATCGTCTATTATCTTAAAATATTTTCTACATCTATATAATTAAAACGTTTTATAAAAATATGTACTTCGCACTTATTCGCACTTGACGAGAAATTTACGAAATACAAACTCGTACACGACGTACAAATACGAAGTACAAAAATCAATACCATATTTATTGAAAAAAATCATAGTAGAAATTAGGGGTTTTACATTATCAGCAAATTTATGATGGTTACAGGGAGTTTAGTATCCATTTGTAGGAGAATACAAGTGTTGCCCCCCAAGTGTTTGTGGAAATGTCACAGTGACAATTTAGGTCAAGTTTTCAGATTTACTGGCTTGGGTATAGCTTGTTTCTCCATTTGATTGGTATCTATATGCTTCCTAGATGTTTATATATATATATATATATATATATATATATATATATAAAATAAAATATATATATATATATATATATATATATATATATATATATATATATATATATATATATATATATATATATGTATGGATACATATTGTACAGAGGGGAGGATGTAAAGAGAGAAACAACAGCAATATAGCAGCAGACTGCTGTTGCATTAGGGCCACTTGGCTTTGCCTTGTTAGCATCTAAGATAGGATGTTTAGTATAAGTGATTGTAATTGAATGTACATGTAGTATAGGGTATATATATATATTGAACCATGTTGATACATTATGTTTAGTGTCTTTGGGTGTGTGAGAGTTAAGTTTAGCGTATCATGAGTGTCCTAGTGTGTCCCATGAGTGTTATATATATATATATATATATATATATATAAAAAAAAAAAAAATATATATATATATATATATATATATATATGTGAAAAGTTGTGCCAGTAACAGCAGTCTATAGGGGAAAACTTGTATCCTTGTTCACAGGTAATTGGGGCTTACCTGTGCACCAGGTGCTGCCCATTGCAGCAGTGCAGGGGATCTTTCCCATTGTTGGGGTGGGTGAATGGCCATTGGCCTATGCAGGAGTTAGAGAGCAGACCTTTAGTGATCATGTGAGTAGGAACCAATGTTCAGACCATAGTTTGGTCCTAAGGCAGTCCAGTGTACAAGAAGAGTGGGGGGAACTGTTGGGTTATCAATGGAATTGAATGGCTAAGTAAGTGATGGAGGGTGTCCATGTATAGTGAGTGTTGGATATATTAGATTGGTTCACTGTCAAGTGACATTAGTGGTATCCAATATATTGGATTTCCTGTGCTATGTGTACAAATAGGCAGTAGGATAGGGGGATTGGTAGCTTGGTGTTAGCAAATTGGAAATGATATGTTTAAGGTCAATGTGAATATAGAGATGAGGAGGACAGTGCATCAGTCTTGAGAGGATATGTGTCTTAGTGTGGCCTTAGTGTATCCTAAATATCAATATGACAGTAAATCATGGGAGTGTATGGTATATAATTGTATGTAGTGTAAGGGGTTTGCCTTTGTGCTCGAGTATATGGGTGTCTCCTCTTTGCTAGGTAAATTGGGATACGAGTGAATGTATTATTGTATCAGTGGTGTTCAGTTGTAAGAAATGTTATATGTATGATATATATTCAGGAATGTTTATAGGCAGTATTTGGGAGAATATCAGAGAATAAGGGTCGGGCAGTAACACTTAGCACTTGGCCATGTGTTCAATTTCAGGTGAGAGGTTTGTGGCTTTGGCCATTGGCTATTTGGCCCCTTGGCCATCTGGCCTGTGTCGAAAGAGAGAGAGAGAGAGAGAGAGAGAGAGAGAGAGAGAGAGAGAGAGAGGTAGAGAGGCCACTCTTTGATAATGTGAGGACTGTTACTCACTGTATCAGAGTGGTATCATTGTTATTTTTGTGAGAGTGTTAGAGAGTTAGTATTTTGGGTTGTATTGTGAGTATCAGTTTTGGCCCTTGGTACCAGTGGAGTTTTGGTTAGGATATGGGTTAGTATTAGGGGTTGGCTCTTGCCATGGCATTGCTTGCCTGCGGCTTGCATTGGCTTGGTAGCAGCAGCTAAACCAACCAGCAGCAGTAGCAGCATTTGGCAGCATGTAGCAGCAGGGCTTTGCCTTATTTGCATTGCAATGTTTGGCCTTACCATAGCAGTGGCAGTAGTGTAAGGGTTAATGGCATGCTAGAGATGGATATGTGTGTGGGCAAGAAAGGGGATTGTGCAGCAGGAAATGCTTGGCTTTGCACTTGCAACAGTAGCATAAAGGCAATTGCTTGCCTTGGTTTTGTACCTCTTTGAGCAGCCTGTGGCAGCAGGATCCTCCTACAGGCCTTGGCTTGGGGCAGCAGGAGGGGGTCCTGCCACTTGGTATGCTGGCCAGCCAATGGGGTGTGTTCGAATAGTGATTGTATCAGTGAAGATTTGGATAGCAGTGGTTAGAATGTTAGTTTAAGGATTTAACTAAATAATTTGAGCACTTAGTGTTAGCCCTTGAGTTAGTGAATAAATTAATTTGATAAGGAAGGTATTGACCATGTCTAGTTAAGGTAATAAAGATTTTCTAGGTAAGGTAGGAAATAGAGAGGTTGGATTAAAGGGTCCTTATGCATATTAGAGTGACCAATATATATAGACCTAGGTATGTGTATATATAAGTTATTGTATAGATAATGTATTAGGGAGAATGTGAGAAACCATGTTAGTGTTGTAGAAGCATAAAAAATATGGGGTTCATGCAGATTACAAATTGCCGCATAGGTACTTTGGGCCAAACAGGTCCGCATAAAGGAAAGCCGCATGACTGGTTCAATGACATATGCGGCCCGTCGACAACCAGCTGCAGAAGGAAGATATGCGGCCAAGATGAGCAGTTCATCTGATAAAGCTGACAAGACTTGACAAAACTGACAAAAATGACAGCTCTCACACTTCGACAAAAAAGATATGACGTGAGACGTCGCCCAAAAGCAAGGTTCGTACACCTTCATGCGGCCAGAAAGGAGTCTCACCTAAGCCGCATGAACCTTATGCGGTTCAGACATATACAGCCCCAAAGACTCCGAACTTCATGCGGCCAAAAGTAACTGTGATCCAAGTCGCATGAGCTTTATGCGGCCGAAAATACGGCTTAAATCCTCAAGCTATGTCTGGGCTAAGGAAGTCTGCAACCTAAGCCGCATGAGTGTCATGCGACCCCACATGGTCGAAAACTGAGAGATCTATGCGGCTAAAAAAATGATCCCTGCGACAGGACACGTGGCAATCTGACAAAGTCCTAAACTGCCCAGATTTACTGTAATAAAATCCTAACAAATTGACAGATGGCAGCCAATAAGCGGGTCTTCGCGTGCCAATCAGCCACGTGGCCGCAGGCCATCTATGCGGCTCAACATACATTCTATTATAAGTAGCAGGGTGCCACACCCCTGCAAAAGGCTGGCAACCTTCAAGAAAGTAATTTCTTCAAGATCTAGAGACTGCGTCAGATAGTCCACGGAGTAAGGCAGAGTTGATAGCACTTTCCCGAGCCTCCACCGTCACCACCCAGAATCAAAACTAAACAATTGTACGTATATTGTTTCCTAGGATTTCTTTCTAGGATTTTCTTTGTACAAGCGAGTTTGTAATCAATTTCAGTGTACTGTAATACCTATCTTTGATTTTTTATGGCAAATACGATGGCGACTCTGCTGGAGAAGTCCTTCTCCTCTGATGAGAAGCTGGTGACACAATCTGATGCGTCCAAGATCGGCTCTACGTAGCAAATGCTTGTGGTTCGCTTCGACCAACAAGCCTTCGAAGAAATACTCTCTGAAGGGAGCGCCAGCCCATCTCAGAAGCGAGCCAACCCAAAGAGGACTCGCAAGACGTCGGTGCGTAAAACTGTTGCCCCCGACCAAGTTCTCGAAGAAGCTCCTTCTGCAGCCCAAGACGGTGACCAGATCTCTCTTGCGGCTTTGTTTTCGACCGCAGAGGACCCCACTGTCCCCAAATCTAGCAGAATAAAATACTACGATGCAGAGTTTTTGGGGGCACAAGGGAAATCCATGCGGACAAAGAGAAGTAGCATAGAGAAAATCGATAGTCTGTCCATGCGGCAGCCGACTCTGGTCGCAGACAGACAACTCATGTGGCAGCCAATTCTGGCCGCAGGAAGATGCTCCATGCGGTAGCCAGCTCTAGCTGCAAGAAGGTAGCCCATACGACAACCAATCCTGGCCTTAGACAGGATGTCTCATGTGGCTCTATCAGAAGCTCTGTGTTCGACCGCCTCTCATACGGGCCCGACGCCATGCAGCCTACTGAGGATGTGGGATTTATCAATTTGGACTCGTTTTACTGTGCGCCTTCGGGCGCTAAGTTAAAAAAGTCTAGGTCAGTGCGGGCCCAACCAGCCCAGTCAACTGTCCAAGTTGCTGACTGTCAGCGGGCCCCGTTGACTGTTACACGGGCTCCTGACGGAAAGTTGTACAGAACCACCCGTATCCAGTCCCCCAGGACTAATGGACATGTTGGTTCTTTAAAGTCTCCCTCTAAAGATCTAGAGCAAGTACTTTTACTAGCCACGGATCAGGGAGCAAATATGATGCCTAAGCACCCGTGCGCTCGGGATACCCGAGTTCACAAGTTTTGTGCAAAGGTAGAGCAGCTTCCTACCGACTTACGTGACGTGATTACTCACAAATGTAAGACGGCAGCATTGGCATGCAATGAGTCCCTCTCGGGGCGTCATTGCACCCAAGTCATAATCAACTGCTGCTGCGACAAATCAGCAGCATCTGAAGATCGGCAGTCAGTTTTCCTGCGATTGCAGCAGCCAGCACCTGTCCGACAACAAATCAAGAAACAGGTGCAAATTCCAGGCGACAAGGAGTTTCCTTTCGTTCCCTATAATTCAACTCAAAAGTTTCCTCCTGGCAAGGGAGAAAAGAAGATAGGCACCTCCAGCCCGGCCATCTCAGCCAGTATTACAAGGAGACCCTCATTTGGGGGGTTCCCATCGACAACTACTTCGGGTGTCTATTTAGGCACTCGATCTAAAAAGAAGCTTCTGGCACCCGGGGGTGCGCCTTCGGCTTCCTTGCTAGTAGATGAAGCTGGGGTTGGCAGTCCCCTCAATTTATGTGACAGCCCGGTGTACCAAGAGCACATACAGGGGGTAGAGGTCTCCCAGAACTGTACAACAGACTTGGATTTCCCTGAGGGCCACCACCCTCACCAAGACGATGCGGCTTCCTGCACAGGGGTAGCACCCCTTCCGAGTCAGAGGAAGATGATATTTCGACATTCCCTGACGATTTCTCTATACAAGGGTACGGCACAGAGAGTACCTCTGCGACAATCCCTTCCACCTCTACCGACATGAGGACAGTCTTTATGGCTGACGATGATCATGAAGCGCCTTCTGACCGACAACGACTAGAAGTGGTGGAAGCCATGCTCCTGTCCTTGGTCAAATCTGTGGACGAGATCAAAGTCGCCTTGCCAACTCAACCTGCGAGGACGCCCGGACAAACAAGCCTGGGACCCGCAGTCAACACGGACTCCAATACGACCGCCCCTCCTTCAGGTGATGATCCCTTAGCAGCATCCATTCCTTCAGCTGTAGATGAAGCCAAGGAGACAAGGAGGGAAGTCCAGGAGCCTCGAGCAATGTTCAATGCCCGAGACTCCTTTCGATTTCTCAGAATATGACAGCCATATCCCGTTGCATGGAGAGACGTACCTTTTCCTCTATGGTACAAGCCGTTGCACATCGATTACTATGATGGGAAGACCTCTGCTAGTCGGTACATGACTTACTTTGAAGTCACGACTGACCACTTGCCGTATAGTGACACCATCCTTACGCGATTATTCATCGGAGCATTGGAGGGTATCGCGTTTGACTGGTATCGCAACCTTCCCGACAACTGCATTCATTCTTTTGACAGCTTCAAACACATGTTCCAGGAATGATTTTACGAAGTGGGGCATGATGTAACGATATCATCTCTCATGGACGTCGTTTAGGGAGAAAGGGAGCTAACAACGAACTACATCGAGCGGTTCTGCCAAACCGTAATGAGATTGTCCCAAGGCAATCCCGACAGCTCCTTGATTAAAATTTGCCAGAAGAAGCTGCTCTCTGCAATTTGCCTCTGGATGGGTGACGATCAGTTCAGGGATTGGACGACCTTCATTATAAGTGATACCAACGCAGAGACAAAATTGAAGAAGGCTCGCCAGCTGGGATTACACATCCCAAACGGAGAAAATAAGGGCAGACGTCCTGGTTCCACCTCCAGTAACAACAACAGTAGCGCCACCACAAACCGGAACAATAAGGGCAAACATGCCATGGTCACTGATGCGACTCCTAAACCCGAACAAAAATAGGCGGAAGGTCTGTGGCCCAAGGTTACTTGCTCATTTGAAGATAGTCATGTCAAACCTATCTTCGATATGCTCTTGCAAGGGAGTAGGATCCAGCTCCCTCCACCAAGGTACGAACACCGAACGGCAGAAATGGAGGACCCAAAGTATTGTCACTTCCACCGCTATGTCCATCATGCCACTCATGATTGATTCCAATTGAAGCGGTACATTCAGAGTCTTATCGACTCCAAAGCTCTGTTGATAGATTTTGAAGAGGTTACCGTGGCAGCGAACATGGTATCTATTCAGTTCGGCAACTTCCCTCCGACAAGCACTCCAGACGGGATAATACCTGTCCCTCGGGCAACGATGGAGGTTACTAATCTTCCACCCGTCCGGAGCCAGACATCTGGATTGGTACCCCTCACCACATCGCGAGGAGAGATCATGTGGGTGCATCCAGACTTGGTGGCCGAAGTTACTCAGGGGGTATCATCTCCTACCAACAAGAAAAAAGGTAGGAAGTCTAGAGCCTGCCACACAATTTTAGCTGAGGCTGAGGAAGCTGCAGCCATTGTTACCCGGTCGGGAGCACAAGTCCAGCACGCATGAGATAGTTCAACCGAAGATCCTCAGCCGACAACGTTGCCTCCCTCTGATGTTCCGAGGCCATCTCAGCCTCCACTGGCGGATAAGTCCAAGACAAAGAAAACTCGCTTCGACAGGCCAATCTACAATGATGTACCTCGGGGATTGGAGAGACCTTCCAACTTTGACATACTAGCACAATTGGCTAATACGCCAGCAAAGTTGTCGTTATACGAGCTCCTAAGGCTCTCCAAGGATCTTCGTGTCATTGTAGAAGCATAGAAAATATTAAAGAAAATGACCCATGCGGCCAAAAGAACCCCATGCGGCTCAGAAAGCCCATGCGGCTCAAAGAGTCATGCGGCATAAGAGACTATGCGGCCCAAGACATCCCATGCGGCTCCGAAGACACGTGGCAGGATAGTCCTCTTCTTTGCCCCCTCGTATTAATTGATTGACGGCTGACAACTCTGAAAAAGTGACAGCCCTGACACAAAAAGAAGAAATTATGACTCTGTCATAATGATAGACTTCTAGGGAAGAGAGAGAGATCTCTGACACAAATCCTCCAAGAGCCATAAAAAGGCCATGTGGCCTTGCCACGTGGGCGTTCGTATGCGGCTCGAGCAAAGACTTCCCATGTGGTTCAGAATGAAGTCGTCCTATGCGGCTCAGGCCAAGAAAGCCTCATGCGGCTCACTCAAAGACTTCTCATGCGGTTCAGAATAAATCCGTTCTATGCGGCTCAGGCCGAGACAGCCTCATGCGGCTCGAGCAAAGACTTCTCATACGGTTCAAGAGGACCATTTCCATGCGGCTCAGGCGGATGTATCCCTATGCGGCTCGCAATGATCACCTCCATGAGAGGGCCACTACCCAGGCAGTCCTGACACGTGGCCCCAACCATATGCGGCCCAAAATCATATGCGGCTCACTCGTCATACGGTTCAGATCCCCCCAATGGCTCCTAGGACACGTGTCCTAAGCCGATCAATTCCTCAGATCTATTGCAATCAAAGATTGTGTCAAATCCCAAAAATCTGGGATACGTGGCAGGAGAATAAATCTAATTTATTCGCATACACCAGAAGATCATTATGAGGAAGATTTATTCCAATCAGTATTAATCGCTGATGGGATTTGGTGTAATCTACACTCAATGGCCTAGATTCACCACACTCAAAACTAATGGCCTAGATTGACCAATCTACAGGCCGCCGCCATCTCCAGGAAGCAATCATTGCAACCCTAATGATCACACCCCATTCCTATAAATAGCAAGGTGCCATTCCCTTGCAAGATATACGTTCCCTGGCAATATACACTATCAGAGAGAGATACGTATACACAGAGAGCTCTCCCCTTAATAATCAGTGAGGAAATACACAGAGAAAGAGAGAAGCCAGAAGAGCAACACGAGGAGAGCAAGAAGGGCATTTCTTCGTCAACGCCAAGCAGATCTTCCCTAAGCCAAGGCTGTATACCGATCGTCCAAGGAGTATGGCAGGGCTGCCGTCGCCTTCCCGAGCCTCTATCGTCACCCCCCAGAATCTAAAATAAATAATTGTACTTAGTCTGCTGTACCTAGGCTTTCGTCCCTAGGCTTTCTTTGTACAAACGAGTTTGTATTGTGAGTCTAAGTTCAGTCCTCCCATAAAACTGTTCTGTACTTTTACAATCAATGTCAAACACGATGGCGACTCTGCTGGAAAAAAACTTCTCCATGGCTAAGGAGTTGGTGACGCAGTCGGATGCAGCCAAACTTGGCTCCACGCAACAAAAGATGGTCGTCCGCTTCGACCAACAGGCGTTTGAAGAGATGCTCTCCGAAGGAAGCGTTGGCCCCGTCCAGAAGCGTACCCGCGGGACGAAGGCTCGCAAAGAGTGGAGGCCAAAATCATTTGCTCCTCCCCAAGCCCTCGATGGGATGTCCTCTGTTGCTCAAGACGGCGGGAAAGACTCTCCTGCGGCCCCACTTCGGACCGTAGACAACTCTGCTGTCCCCAAGTCCGGCAGAAGAAAACACTATAATGCTGGACTTGCAGGGGCAAAGAGGAACTCTATGCGATCCGAGCCGCATAAGGGTATTACCCGCAGGGAGAAAGCTCATACGGCTACATCCGCCAGCCGCATGAAGAAAACTTATGCGGCCATATCTGTCAGCCGCATAGCTTATGCGGCTACAGTTGCCAACCACATGGATGAAACTCATGCGGCTGTGGAAGCCAATCACTCGCAGAAAAACCATGCGACCATAGTTGTCGACCGCATGCGGCCAGCCTGCACGGTCGTGGCTCCCAGTCACACAAAAATAACTCATCCAACGGCAGAAGACAACCGCATGCAGACAGCCTGCACGGTATCTAATTCTAGCCGCATAGCATCCATTCCACGCTTCTCTTGATCAGTCTTCGACCGTCTCTCATACGGTCCTGACCCTGATGGTTCTCTGGGTGATAAGCCAGACTCTGTGGTATTCAACTTGGACTCCTCCTATTACGCACCCGCAAGTGCTAAAAGGAGAAAGTCTAGGACAGCGAGGGCTCACCAAGCCCAGCCAGCTGCCCTATCCTCTGACCATCGGGGCGTCCTGCTGATTATCACGCGGGCCTCTGATGGGAAGTTGTACTGAACTACTCGAACCTAGCCCCCGGCGGCAAACGGACAGAGTGGTTCCTCTGACCTGCGTGAGGCTATCCTCCACAAACGCAAGGAAAGAGAAGGGGCTGTGGCGTCAAAGAGTCCTCATACGGACGTCACTGCACCCAGATCATCGTCAACTGCGGTTGCAACAACGCGGCGGTGGCGGAAGACCGGCTGTCAGTCTTCCAAAGACTACAGCATCCGAGCTCAGAGGACGAGGCACCTCCTGTTGTCTCCTGTAATTTCACTCAGAAAGTCCCCGCCGAGGGAAGAGGGAAGAAGACAAGCATCTCCAGCCCCAAGATATCAACCACTACAGCTAAGAAACTGTAATCTAAACGGTTGTCCTCCACCGGAGTATTCCAACACACCCGTTCAAAGACGAAATCTGTTGCGATGGGAGATTC
Source organism: Iris pallida (assembly GCA_029216955.1). Classification (NCBI taxonomy): domain Eukaryota; kingdom Viridiplantae; phylum Streptophyta; class Magnoliopsida; order Asparagales; family Iridaceae; genus Iris; species Iris pallida. Next base: position 12,920,141 of record JANAVB010013598.1, on the reverse strand, counting down.
ATCATCCACATCGCTGGGGGTCATAGGAACTGGGGGTAGCACTTCTCCGAACATCCACAACAATCCGATGTTTCAAGGAGACGGCCCGAGGAAACAACTCTCCTATCAGATACAACAGACATCGATGTCCCCGAGGACATCCATAACTCTCAAGACGAAGCAAGCTCAGAGGCTGGGGGTACTGTTCCCTCCGAGTCTGAACCCGAAGAGGACATTCCCACCTACCCCGATGACTTCTCGGTGCATGGGTATGACTCGGAGGGCACATCCTCCACCGCTTCTTCTATCACTCCTCATGTAAGGACGGTGTTCATGACAGACAGCAATCAAGGTGGTTCCAGTGATCGCCAACGTATCGACACTTTGGAGGCCATACTGCACGTCTTGGTCAAGTCTGTAGACGAGATCAAAGCGGCTCTTCCTACTCTGCAGAGATTGACACCTGGCCAAACAAGCCCGGGTCCCGTAATCAATGTAGATTCAAATTCAGCGGCACCGAACCCGGGCAATAATCCTCCTGAAATAACGGCCCCTACCACGACAGATGAGGACCGAGAAGTAAGAAGAGAGGTTCAGGAGCTCCGAGCCATGTTCCATGCCCGAGAAAATGCTCAGGACCTCAGAATACGGCAACCATATCCTGCTGAATGGAGGGATGTTCCATTCCCACCAAAATATAAGCCGTTCAATATCAACCCGTATGATGGCAAGACCTCAGCAAGTCGGTACATCACTTACTTCGAGGTCACCACCGACCATCTGCCCCATGATGACGCTATCCTCACACGATTATTCATTGGGGCATTGGAAGGAGTCGTCTTCGACTGGAACCACAACCTGCCAGACAACTGCATCCACTCCTTCACTGGCTTCCAGCGCTTGTTCTTGGAGAGATTCTACGAGGTAGGATAGGACGTCACGATGTCTACCCTCATGGACGTCATCCAAGGAGAGAAAGAGCTGACAAGGAACTATATTGAGCGATTCTGCCAAATCGCCATGAAGCTGCCCTCCGGAAATCCAGATTCCTCTTTAATTGAAATTTGCCAAAAGAGACTGCTTCCAACGATCAGTCTCTGGATGGGCGAAAGTCAATTCAAAGATTGGAAGACGTTCATCATCAGCGCCACGAGCGCCGAAGAACGACTGAAGAAAGCTCGCCAACTAGGATTGCACATTTTGAAAGGAGAAAGTAAGGGCAAGCGTCCCAACAACGATAATGGGGGTAGCCCCTCCAACAATCGGGATAGCAAAGGAAAGCAGGATATGGTGGCCGATACAGCACAAAAACCTGAGCCGAAGCCAGCAGACAAACAATGGCCGCAAATCACTTACTCCTTCGAAGACGGTCACGTCAAGCCCATCTTGGACATGCTCATACAAGGGAACAAAATTCAGCTTTCTCCACCAAGACGGGAATCGCGGCCGACAGAGATGGAGAATCCAAAGTACTGCCATTATCATCGCTATGTTCATCATGCTACACACGATTGCTACCAGCTGAAACGGTACATCCAAAACCTCATCGACTCAAACGCTCTGGCCATCGATTTCGAAGAGGTAACCGTGGCGGCCAATATGGTGTCCGTACAATTCAGCAGCTTCCCTCCAACGGAAACTCAGGACGGGGTGGTTCCCGTCCCTCTAGCGATAATGGAGATTACCAATCTTCCACCTCCCCGAGATCAGGCTGCCGGTCTAGTACCCCTCACCACATCACGAGGGAAGGTCATGTGGATCCATCCAGACTTGGTGTCAGAAGTGACTCGGCCCACACCATCTTCCACCGACAAAAAGAAAAGTGGAAAAGTCAGAACCTGCCACATAATCTCGACAGACTACGAGGAAGCTACAGCCGTCGTCACACGGTCCGAAGCGCAATCCCAACCTGTGGTTGACAATCCAGCTGAAAATCATCAACCCACTACAACTGATACTCCGGGACCGGCTCAGCCCTCGACGACCGACAAGCCTAGGCCGAAGGAGACTCGCTTCGACAAATTCCTCCGAAAAGAGGCAGCCCAAGGGCTAGAGAGGCCCTACAACTTTGACATCTTAGCATAATTGGCTAACACACCGGCCAAGCTGTCACTGTACGAACTTCTAAGGCTCTCCAAGGACGTTCGTATCTCATTAAGCGAAGCGCTCCAAAATGCCGATGTCTATCTGGCTCAATCCAACCTCACCGGGGAGGACTCACCCGTGGATCTCCAAGACAGTGCCTGCACGAAAGCAATGCCCAACATCGTCTTCACTCCGCAGGACATGCTCATCAAAACCAACCTACACGATCGCCCGCTATACTATACGGGATACATCAGCGACGTGAAGGTGGATCGGATGCACATAGATCCTGGCTCTTCCATAAGCATCATCCCGAAGGGTCTGCTACATCATCTCCACATCCCAATGCATCGCCTGACGCCTACAAGCACCGCCATCAGCGGTTTTAATTCGGGCAGGAGCTACCCTATTGGGAAGATTCGTCTGAAGTGTCAAATTGGCGACCTCCAATCCGAAGTCACCTGCTACGTCATAGATGCAGACACTTCTTACAATATCCTCTTGGGGTGCCCATGGATACACGATTACATGATCGTGCCTTCCACGCTACACCAGTGCTTCAAATATGTCGACAAATACGGCTTCGTGAAGACGAAATTTGCTGACATCGATCCCTTCAAAGGGGTCGAATCTTACTACTCGGACTCCTGCCTATACGAAAAATCGAAGAGGCACCTTGGCGAAGGAAAGGAACAAGCTGGTACCGAAACGGCCACGGGATCGGAAGGACCTCTGACGATCCACCTCCAAGCTCGCAAACCGGGTAAGTCCGCACCCCTTACTGCTACTCCGCGGAAGGACGCGATCAGCCTCTCGGCGCAGGAAGAACAGATGATAATCCGGCTGCCAAGGTCCGGTCAAGTACCGAGACCCACAACGGGGCCACTGACAATCAGACTACCGAGAGTCGGTCAACCCCAAACGGAGAAGCTCAATCCCTCCGATAGGCCACTGACGATACGCCTTCCCAAGAAGGGTCGTCACCCTGATGCAAGGTCTGACACTTCTAGCGAACCGGCCACTCCTCGCTCCACATCAAGTGCCAAACTGGGGGTCGCTAGTCTGCCAAAAACTCCACGCTCTACTCCATCAACTGAACCACTGACAATCAAGCTTCCCAGGTCGTCCTCTCAGTCTTTATTTACACAGGGGGTAGCCAAAGAGGAACCGAAGCTAGCCAAGTATGTGGCTGCCCATACTGATGTTTCCTCCGCTGATGATGTAATCCCCCTAGAAAAGATACCTTATTTTATCAATAAAGGGCTATCTTTGAACTACATCGAGCTTAAAAAGCTTTGTACAATGTACGCTATGGAACATGGTATAGGCACCCACCTACACACACTGGTGACAAATGTGCACACCATAATCCAGCTTATTCCAGCAGAAGACGCTTATCGCATAATCGAGGGAGGGGATCACCCAATTATCTTCGGCCGAAAAGACGATCCGCATCCTTTCACCATAGAGGAAGCCGACCTTGGGTCAGATGCCGGAAGACTGCCTCTGTATCTCTATAGCCCCCAATCCAAATATCTCATACAGAAACAGGGGTATGATCTAGAGACGGTGCCAGGCTTGAACTACGGCACTGGGCGACGACTACCTTTGAAGCCTCCAGTCCCGGCTGGCAAGCCACGGGACTACTACAGCAAAACTCGATGTGGACTAGGGTATGTAACTCCCATGATAACACCTGAGAGTTCAGATGAGGAGTGTGACTGGCAGTCACATTCAACCGGATCACCAACCTCCGACTCGGATACCAGCATCGAAGACATATTTAGACAAGTCCTGTCAGTCAATATGGCATTCGCCGACGCTTACGAAGAGGACGAAGACATTCCTGAAATCCTCGAACTAGAGCCGTGGGCCTAACAGTTGGATGCACAATGGGAAAGCGGTTCGAGCAGAGAGAACCTCCTACCGAAGATGAGGTTATGCAGGTCGACCTCGGCAGCGAATCCTCTCCAAAGCCAACTTTGTCAGTAAAAGCTTAACAGATGAAGATGAAGAGCGAGAATCGCTACTGGAACTTATCAGAGAATATATTGATGTGTTCGCATGGAGTTATGAAGACATGCCAGGGTTAGACCCTAATATTGCTCTTCACAAACTCAACATACGGCCAGATGCAAAGCCAGTCAAGCAACAACAGCGACGCTTCCGTCCAGGCATCATGGACGCGATCGAAGCCGAAGTCAATAAACTGATAGCCAGCGGCTTCATTCGTGAGGAGCAACATCCCGATTGGGTCGCCTATAGTGCCCGTCCTCAAGAAGAATGGGAAGATTCGAATCTGTATCGACTTCCGCAATCTGAACGGAGCGTGCCCCAAAGATGAATTCCCTCTTCCTATCACAGACATCATGATCGACAATACCTGCGGCTTCGAACGTATGTCATTCATGGATGGCTTCTCGGGGTACAACCAAATCAAAATATCTCCTGAGGACGAAAAGCATACATCATTCCGAACACCAATTGGCACGTACTGCTACACAGTCATGCCTTTCGGTTTGAAGAATGCCGGTGCCACATATCAAAGAGCCATGAGCATCATCTTCAGAGACCACCTACGTAAGACAGTGGAGTGCTATGTTGACGACATCGCCATTAAGAGTCGCTGCAAGGGAGACCATCTGCAGGATCTAAGGACGGTATTCGACCTAATACGAGCGCACAATTTGAAAATAAACCCTACGAAGTCCTTTCTGGGTGTATCCAGCGGGAAGTTCTTGGGCTTCATCATTACTGCACAGGGTATCCATGTAGACCCTGAGAAGACGAAAGCAATCATGGAGATGGGTCCTCCGAAAAATCTTCGCGAACTCAGAGGCCTTCAAGGAAGGCTAGCTTACATCAGGAGGTTCATTTCCAACCTCTCCGGGCGATGTCGACCGTTCACCCATCTCATAAAAAAAGGAGTCTCTTTCGTATGGGACGAGGAATACCAACGCGCCTTCGACAGCATCAAAGAATATTTGTCGAACCCTCCAGTCCTCGTGGCCCCGGTTTCTGGAAAACTATTCCTGCTCTATGTACGAGCAATGGAACATTCCCTCGGGGCTCTGCTGGCACAAAACAACGATGCAGGCCATGAGCAAGCCATATATTACCTCAGCCGAATGATGATTGGGCCAGAGCACCGATACACCGCTGTGGAGAAGGAATGCCTCGCCCTGGTATTCGCCATTCAGAAAATACGGTACTATGTCACCGGACAAACGATACATGTGATCTCACGAGTCAACCCTCTCAGGGTCCTCATGACTAAACCAGGGGCACTCAGCTCTCGCCTCGCTACATGGGCAATATTGCTGTCCCCTTATCATATGATCTTCGTACCCCAAAAGGCAGTTAAAGGTCAAGCCCTGGCAGACTTCTTTGCAGCCCACCCAGGCTCGAAGTCCTCCAGAATATACGAAGAGATCCCAGATGAGGTTGCCGACTCACATGCAACCTCTCACGAGGCTATATGGCAAATGTTCTTCGACGGTGCTTCGAGGACCGGACCTAAAGGCAATATAGTCGTCGGAGTCGGGGTAGTGCTGGTCTCCCCTTCCGGATTGGTGATTAACCGCACTTATTCCCTCACAGAGCCCTGCTCTATCAATGTGGCCGAGTACAATGCTCTGGTCATTAGCCTCTAACTTGCAAGAGAGCTTGGGGTAGAATACCTTAAAGCATACGGCGACTCCCAACTAATCGTCAATCAGATCCGGGGCTCATACGAAGTCCGCCACGAAGACATGATCCCTTATCACCAAATAGCGATTGACATCATTTCGTCATTCGAGGGGTTCTTCATCGAACATGTCCTCAGACTCCGAAATATTGAAGCTGATGCCTTAGCCGGTCTTGCCGCTTCCCTAGCAGTTCCGAACTATGATCGCCAATCAGTGGATGTGATAGGCCACGAACTGTTCTGTCCCAAGAACAATGTACGATTCGTGGCGAGTTATTTCGCCCAGACGATCGATGATGCCCCAGACTGGAGGCAACCATTCATCGACTTCGTCGTCTACGACTTCCTGCCCGAGAACCCAAAGGAAGCAACTTCCATCAGACGGCGTTCTCTCAGATTCTTCTACGATACAGAGACAAAAATACTGTATCGCCGCTCCTATGACGGATTACTGCTCCGGTGTCTGTCAAACGCAGAAGCCAAAGAAGTCGTACGAGAAGCTCATGATGGTATTTGCGGGGCCCACCAGCCCGGTCCTAAATTGCAAGACCATCTTCGTCGAATGGGCTACTATTGGCCCATAATGGTGACAGATGCGATAGATTATGCTAGAAAATGCAAAGTCTGCCAGGTCCACACGGATTTCATTCACCAACCATCCGAGTTTCCACATCCGACAGTGGCGTCCTGGCCATTCGAAGCATGGGGAATGGATATCATTGGTCCAATCACCCCACCTTCCTTCCGGGGACATCGCTTCATACTTGCGATCACTGATTACTTCTCCAAATGGGCGGAAGCTGTCCCACTCACAGAAGTTAAGACTTTAAATGTGATTAGCTTCCTCAAGCATCCCGTCATCTATCGCTTTGGACTGCCCCGAAAGATTATCCATGATAATGGTCCGCAGTTTGCAAGCCACGCATTCTATCGATTTTGCGATAAGCACCGTATTTAGAATGTCACTTCGACACCGTACAACCCAGCGGCGAACGGGTTGGCAGAGGCATTCAACAAAACAATCATCAAACTCCTCAAGAAGTTTGTCTCCTCCAACAAACGCGACTGGAACGAGAAGCTCGGCGAATGCTTATGGGCTTATCGCACCACAGTTCGAACAGCCACCGGGAATACACCATTCTCTCTGGTATACGGGAATGAGGCAGTTCTCCCATTAGAGACTCAAATACCCTCGCTCTGCATCGCCCTTACTTATAAATTGACGACGGATGATAACTACCGATGTCGACTACAAGAGTTGGAGGCCTTAGATGAAAAGCGCCTCCTAGCTCAGCAAAGGATCGAGCTATACCAAGCACGCATCTCAGGAGCCTTCAACAAGAAGGTCAAAATCAGAACATTCCAAGTGGACGATCTTGTTCTGGCAGTCCGGAGGCCAATGCTCATAACTCACAACACCGCCGGCAAGTTCCAACAAAAATAGGAAGGTCCATTTGTCATCGAGGCCGTGTTCTCCAACGGTGCTTACCGCCTCGCTAAGCAAAATGGAGACTTGCTTATGTTGCCCGTCAACGGCAAGTTCCTGAAGAAATACTATGTCTAAACAAAATTCTCCAGATTATTGAGTCACATACCCGCTGGTTTTCGAGTCATGTATCCGCTGATACCACTGAACTCACCCTCATAGTTTGTCAGATTTTCGAGTCATGTATCCGCTGATACCACTGAACTCACCCTCATAGTTTGTCAGATTTTCGAGTCATGTACCCGCTGGTACCGCTGAACTCACACTCACCATTTTCCATATTCTCGAGTCATGTACCTGCTGGTGCCTCTGAACTCACATCCCGGTCACTCTTTCAGATAAGAAGTTATGTATGATCATACCTCTGAACTTCCTTCCTAGAGGAGATCCTCCCCATGATCCAATACCCGCACTTTCAGTGCACAAAAAAGGGTAATCGATCCACTAATTTCCAAAATGGCCATGTCCTCATTACCTCTGAGTCGTTTCACTTTCGCCAAAAACAAATCACCCCTTACATAGAACTTCCATGTCCTCATTACCTCGGAGTCGTTCTATATGCCCTCCTTCATTGAGCCCACTCCTGTCATGTCCTCATTACCTCTGAATGGGAAGGCTCCGTCGAAGAAACCTTCATACTTGCCATGTCCTTATTACCTCTGAGTAAGTATGATGATCCCCTTCCGACCTATTATCTGTACCCACAACCGGAGTACGTCAAGGGTAATAGGTCCATAAACGTCCTTTGTTGACCACAAATGTCCTCTGTTGACCACAAATGTCCTCTGTTGACCACAAATGTCCTCTGTTGACCACAAATGTCCACTGTTGACCACCAATACCCTCTGTCGAGTTTACTCCTGCCATGTGCTCATTGTCTCTGAGTAGGAAAACTCTACAAAAGACTTTCCTGCTTGCCATGTCCTCATTACCTCTGAGCAAGTACGTTAGTTCCCCTTCATCCTATTATCCGTATCTTAAACCAGGGTACGCCAAGGATAATAGGCCCACAAATATCCTCAGCTAAGTTTCTTAACACAAACCTACCATCTTATCATGCCCCAGGAGCCCAGCTGCTCTACGGCATTCCTTTTCTCAATACCAAGAGCACCCATGACCACTTTGCCATGGCCGCTTCAGGTACCCTGACCAAAACTTGTTATCTCTACCTAAAACCAAGGTACGCCATGGGTAATAGGTCCACAAATATATCTCCTATGCGGGGGAGAACATCACCACAATATCGCAGGTGCAGCAAGCAATACAAATGAAGGGTAGAATTGAAAGTACTCTTTATTTGAAGGAAGAAAAGAAGTATTACATATTTCGGGACCACGTCCCTTTCAAAAAAAAGAGGAAAAGAAAAGGCCAACTACATTTCAGTATTACTCAATTCTAGGAGGCGGTTCCTCACTGAGGTAGTCCCCCGCTCAATCCGTTGCCGAGCGCGATGCTCGGCCTCCTGGAGTAACCGCTCCTCATTGTCCAAGCCCAGGAGCGCCTGACAGTCATCTTCCAATTTCTTTAAGACAGTCTCCAGGTCAGTCGAAGCTTGAGTAACCCTGTCAGCCTCCTGAACAATTAGCCCCCTGTCATTGCGGGCAGTCTCGAGTTCAGACTCCAAGAAAGTCAACTTCTTCTGAAGCGCAAGGATCTGCTCCTGCGTCTCAGTAATTTCACGAGAGACAGACTCCTCCCGAGCCGTAACATTTTTATTTGCGTAACTTAATTGATCATACCGATTAGATAAGTCGCTGAGATCCTTCAGTATGGCCGATCTAGAGCCTGCCACATAATTTCAACTGAGGCTGAGAAAGCTGCAGCCATTGTTACCCGGTCGAGAGCACAAGTCCAGCACGCATGAGATAGTTCAACCGAAGATCCTCAGCCGACAACGTTGCCTCCCTCTGATGTTCCGAGGCCATCTCAGCCTCCACTGGCGGATAAGTCCAAGACAAAGAAAACCCGCTTCGACAGGCCAATCTACAATGATATACCTCGGGGATTGGAGAGACCTTCCAACTTTGACATACTAGCACAATTGGCTAATACGCCAGCAAAGTTGTCGTTATACGAGCTCCTAAGGCTCTCCAAGGATCTTCGTGTCATTGTAGAAGCATGGAAAATATTAAAGAAAATGACCCATGCGGCCAAAAGAACCCCATGCGGCTCAAAAAGCCCATACGGCTCAAAGAGTCATGCGGCATAAGAGACTATGCGGCCCAAGACATCCCATGCGGCTCCGAAGACACGTGGCAGGATAGTCCCCTTCTCTGCCCCCTAGCATTAATTGATTGACGGCTGACAACTATAAAAAAGTGACAGCCCTGACACAAAAAGAAGAAATTATGACTCTATCATAATGATAGACTTCTAGGGAAGAGAGAGAGATCTCTGACACAAATCCCCCAAGAGCCATAAAAAGGCCACGTGGCCTTGCCACGTGGGCGTTCGTATGCGGCTCGAGCAAAGACTTCCCATGCGGTTCAGAATGAAGTCGTCCTATGCGGCTCAGGCCAAGAAAGCCTCATGAGGCTCACGCAAAGACTTCTCATGCGGTTCAGAATGAATTCGTTCTATGCGGCTCAGGCCGAGACAGCCTCATGCGGCTCGAGCAAAGACTTCTCATGCGGTTCAAGAGGACCATTTCCATGCGGCTCAGGCGGATGTATCCCTATGCGGCTCGCAATGATCACCTCCATGAGAGGGCCACTACCCAGGCAGTCCTGACACGTGGCCCCAACCATATGCGGCCCAAAATCATATGCGGCTCACTCGTCTTGCGGTTCAGATCCCCCCAATGGCTACTAGGACACGTGTCCTAAGCCGATCAATTCCTCAGATCTATTGCAAACAAAGATTGGGTCAAATTCCAAAAATCTGGGACACGTGGCAGGAGAATAAATCTAATTTATTCGCATACATCAGAAGATTATTGTGAGGAAGATTTATTCCAATCAGCATTAATTGCTGATGGGATTTGGTGTAATCTACACTCAATGGCCCAGATTCACCACACTCAAAACTAATGGCCTAGATTGACCAATCCACAGGCCGCCGCCATCTCCAGGAAGCAATCATTGCAACCCTAATGATCACACCCCATTCCTATAAATAGCAAGGTGCCATTCCCTTGCAAGATATACGTTTCCTGGCAATATACACTATCAGAGAGAGATACGTATACACAGAGAGCTCCCCCCTTAATAATCAGAGAGGAAATACACAGAGAAAGAGGGAAGCCAGAAGAGCAACACGAGGAGAGCAAGAAGGGCATTTCTTCGTCAACGTCCAGCAGATCTTCCCCGAGCTAAGGCTGCATACCGATCGTCCAAGGAGTAAGGCAGGGCTGCCGTCGCCTTCCCGAGCCTCTATCGTCACCCTCCAGAATCTAAAATAAACAATTGTACTTAGTCTGCTGTACCTAGGCTTTCGTCCCTAGGCTTTCTTTGTACAAACGAGTTTGTATTGTGAGTCTAAGTTCAGTCCTCCCATAAAATTGTTCTGTACTTTTACAATCAATGGCAAACAGTCATATTAAACGAAGCACTCCAAAATATTGACGCCTACCTAGCTCAGGTCAAGCCTCCAGGGGAAGACCCGCCAGCAGATCCACAAGGGAAGCGATAGTACAGATGCAATGCCCAACATCATATTTACTCCTCAGGACATGTTGATCAAGTCTAATTTGTATGATCGCCCCTTGTACTACACTAGATACATAGACGAAATCAAGGTGGATCGGATGTATATCGACCCTGGCTCGTCAATAAGCATCATCCTGAAAAGCCTGCTCCAACTTCTTGGGATTACTATGCACCGGCTAGCAGCGACCAACACTGCTATTAGTGGTTTTAACTCGGGAATGAGCTATCCCCTAGGAAAGATTCGGTTGAAATGCCAGATTGGTAACCTGAAGACGGAAGTTACCTGCTACGTCATAGATGCAGACACCTCCTACAACATCCCCCTGGGACGTCTGTGGATACATGACTATATGATCATGCCATCCACCCTTCACCAGTGTTTCAAGTATGTCAGTAAGCACTGTTACGTGAAAACTGAATTCGTCGACATTGATCCCTTCAAAGGGGTTGAATCTTGTTACTCTTCGGAGGCTTGTCTACATGACAAATCCCAAAAATATATAACTGATGAACTAGAGGCCATCACAGGGCCAGAAGAACCCTTAAGAATCTGTCTCTAGGCTCATAAACCAGGCAAGGCTGCACCCCTCGTCGCAACCTTGCACAAAGAGGTGCTCGATTCTCCTGTCTTACCTATGCAGTTGGAGCCAATGGTCATCCATCTCCCGAGATCCAGCCAGAAGCCAAAACCTGTCATAGGGCCAATGGTGATCCGACTGTCGAAGTCTAATCAAAGGCAACAAGAAGATGCAAGGCCCTCTATAATACCGATGGTAATCCGATTGCCAAAATCTACTCTAAAGCGACCGGAAGACACAAAGTCCCTTGCTGATCCAATTGTCATCCGTCTTTCCAAGATGAGCCAACAGCAAAGTGTCAATCCAATAGGCAAGTCAATACCTCAGACTGACCCCTTGGTGGTCAAGTTGCCCAAGACAGCATCCTGACCTCCAAGTTCGCAGGGGGTAGCCAATGAGGACGAAGAACTTGCCAAATACTTGGTTACACAGGTGGATAGCCCCTCTCCTGATGATGTAATCTCTGTGGATAAAATTCTTTATTTTATCAATAAGAGGCTACCGTTAGACTATTCTGAGTATGATAAGCCTAATCTGACGTATACCGTACGGGACTGTCTAGACGTTAGCCTGTACACACGGGTGACAACCGTCCATACCCCAAATAGACTTGCTCCCATAAAAGACGCTTACTTCCCGGTCCCAGACAGAAGAGGATGGGATCACACAATCATCTTTGGCTGAAAATAAGGTCCTCAATCTTTCACGCTATAAGAGTCCGACCTCGGACTCGACGCTGGAAGACTACCGCTCTACTTGTACAGTCCTCAAGCCAAATACTTCATGCAAAAGCAGGGGTACGACATGGAGGCTACCTCGGGTCTAAATCAGGGCAGTGGTTGACGATTGTCTCTACAGTCGCCGGCACCGACAGGGAAATCTCAGGATCATTATCACAAATCCAGACGCGGCCTCGGGTAAGTTACTCCACCAACAACACCCGAAAGCTCTGATAAAAAATGTGAGTGGCACTCTCATTCATCCGAGTCATCCATTTACGACTCCGATAGCAGTATTGGAGATATATTCAGACAGATATTATCTGTCAATATGACATCCGCTGATATCGAAGAGGAAGACGAAGACCTACTTGAACCACTTGAGTTGGAGCCGTGGGTCTAGCAACTAGATGCACAATAGGAGAAACGCTTTGAACTTCGTGATCCTCCCACTGAGGATGAGGTTATGCAAGTTAACCTCGGCGATAAAACCTCTCCAAAGCCAATCTTTGTCAGTAAAAGTCTGACAGACGACGAGTGGGAGTCGTTGTTACAACTCGTCAAAGAATACATCGATATCTTTGCCTGGAGCTATGAAGATATGCCAAGGCTAAACCCCGAGATTGCATTTCATATGCTTAACATCTATCCAGACGCAAAACCAGTCAAACAACAGCAGCGACGGTTTCGTCCAGACATCATAAATTATATTGAAGCGGAAATAAACAAGCTCATAGCTAGCGGTTTCATCCGTGAAGAGCTGCACCCAGACTGGATAGCCAACGTAGTGCCAGTCATCAAGAAGAACGAAAAGATACGAATTTGTATCGATTTTCGCAATCTGATTGCAGCATGCTCTAAGGATGAATTCCCTCTTTCGATCACTGACATAATGATCGACAATACGTGTGGTTTCGAGCGCATGTCCTTTATGGATGACTTTTCAGGATACAATCAAATCAAGATGTCTCCTGATGATGAGAAGCATACATCATTCCGAAAGTCTATCGGCGTATATTATTATACGGTTATGTCCTTTGGCCTGAAGAACACCGATGCTACATATCAACAGGCTATGAGTGTTATCTTCAGAGATCATTTGCGCAAGACGGTGGATTGTTACGTTGACAATATTGTCGTCAAGAGCCGCTCCAAAGATGATCACTTACATGATTTAAGGACAGTGTTTGACCTCATGCGAGCACACAACCTGAAGATGAATCCCACCAAGTCTTTTCTGGAGGTGTCCAGCAGAAAGTTCTTGGGCTTTGTTATCACTTTCCGGGGCATTCACATAGATCCCGACAAAACTAAAACAATCCTGGAGATGAATCCACCAAGGAACCTCCGCGAACTCCGCGGCCTTCAGGGAAGACTAGCCTATATTAGGAGGTTTATATCTAACCTCTCAGGGCGATGTCAACCCTTCACTCAACTCAGGAGAAAAGGTGTCCCTTTTGTATGGAACGAGGAATGTCAGCGTGCCTTCGATGATATTAAGGAGTACCCAATGAATCCGCCAATTCTGGTAGCCCCGGTCGCCGGAAAGCCCTTCCTGCTCTACGTACGGGTGATGGAATACTCCTTCGGTGCTCTGCTAGCACAGAATAATAACACGGGACATGAACTAGCCATTTACTATCTCATCCGGATGATGGTAGGACCGAAACATAGGTACACCATCGTAGAGAAGGAGTGCCTTGCCCAAGTGTTCGTCATTCAGAAAACACGACACTATGTGACAGGGCAGACCATCCATATTGTTTCACGAGTTAATCCCCTCAGGGTCCTCATGACCAAGCTAGGCACACTCAGTTCTCGTCTAGCCACCTGGGCGATACTATTATCCCCAAATGATATGGTTTTTGTTCCGCAGAAGGCTATCAAAGGTCAAGCCCTGGTTGACTTCTTAGGAGCCCATCCAGGCCTAAAAATAGCCAAAATTTATGAAAAAATTCCTGATGAAGTCGTCGCCTCGAACATGACTTTGCACGACGCTATTGTAGGAACGAAATCGTAAAGCACAATACTCTAGAGGGGGGGTGAATAGAGTTGGCAGCGGAATAATGCTAATTAAAAGATGTTAGCAGCAAGATGACAGAATAATAATCACAACTAAATAATGTAAAGGCAGAGATAAGAAAGCAAACGCAAAGATAGCGATGTATGCTGGTTTCCCTCTGTTGAGGACTAATCCAGTCGGTAGAACTCTTGCTACCAGTTGAATCTACTATTGGCAAAATCGTAAGTTTTCTTAGGAAGTCCTTGCAACTTCTATAACGCGAGCTTTGATATGAAGAACTCGTCCAACTTCAATTTTGAAAAGGTATTCTTCTATCAAGCCTTATGATTATAATCACTCTGAAACTTCTAGACCGCACCGCACTGGCAAATCGACTAGAGGATTGTAACTGGCTTGGGATCTAAAAATTAAAGCTCGAGAAAAACTCTTTGGAAGACTAAAAGCTTAAAGTAGAGAGAAGATTGAAAGTGAATGAGTAAGTTAAAATGATCGAAATCCTTCTCTATTTATAGGAATTCTAAAGACAGAATTCTGGCAGAATTCGGGCAGAATTCGGGCAGAACTCGATGAGAAAATTTCGGTCAAATCCGCAACTGCAGGAGGACCAAGTTCCAAGGAATTCAAAAACAAAACGGCCACTAACCAAACTCTGGCCGAACTCTGGCCGAGTTCTGTCAAGGTTAGGTTATGGTTTTAAAATTAGTTTTTAGGGAATTTTGAAAACCTTTTTGAAATCCTTTTTGGAGCTTTTGTAAATACGAATGTTTTTCAAAACTAAGGACATTTTAAAAACATTTTGAAATCATTTTGGAATAGCCTATTTGCCAGTACGACTCGGTGTATAAAGTATTTCTAGACTCAAATAAAATGAAAAATACATTGCTCAAAGAAATACAGACTCGAACAGGCAAACAACGCTTCGGTCTTGAACTGTGTAGATAGCTGTTCTTGATCATGTCCAAGATTCCAAGATGTCCTGACTAGCTCCATATATCGAGACAGAGTTTGATCAATTATTAAAATCAGTTTGACCACATGACCAATGGGCCAACAATCTTCCCTATTTTGATAATTGACAAACTATGAATGATATAACATCTAAGCTTGGAATCAAATCAAAAATAGTAAAGTAAAATTGTTCATATCCTGCATGCATTTTCTCAAAAGATGTTAGATCCTTATTTCTCCCCCATTGTCACTTAACAAAATAATTGCAAAAGAGAAATCTCCCCCGCAATCAATATATAAGTAACAAACAGTAAAAAAACACATAAAAAAAATTATGACAGATGGTAGAGACAGAAAAAATAACATCACAGGCATGTATGTGTCTCAGACAGTTTATAATATAACAGAGAATTAATTCACAGGCAGTTTATAATATAGAAGCAGATAAAGATGCTATAAATAAATAAAGAAATAAACTGATGTGAAAGATAAACTACGCATCTCATCAAGATAAAAAGATGTTCAAAAGACATCAATAAAAATATCCAGTACAATCTGATAATAAAAAGATAAAAAGACAGAAACTTGGAATGTCGGAGCATTTCCAAGTATACAGTAGATAATATCTAAGTCTAAAAAATTAGCTAATATATCACATCTCCTCCTCATCATCATCATCAGCAGCAGCATGACCGACATGTCTAGAAGGACCAGCTGCATAAGTACCAGTACCAGAAGGGTGAGGAGGTGCGCCAGTGTAAAACTCACCGACATAGTCTAGAGGAGCACGGTCAGAACGGTACCAATCATATGCGTTACCGGGCTAAAAGTAGGCATGGACAGCCTCATCCTCACAGCGGTAGCCAGAGAAGGCTGGATCTCTAGGAATAGAACCGACAGAATGTCCAGTCTGAGCGAATCGAGATCAGCGAGAGAATTTGCTATCGCCTGATAACGAGTGACATCGTGGAACTCACGTTCGTGGGCCATATCCGTCATCGAGATGTGCAAATCAGAAAGATGCTGGTGTATGCCTTTAAAGGTTATGGCATACAGCTGAGTTGGTGGAGGAGGTGGAGCAGTAGGAGGAACAGTAGAAGGAGCAGCAGCAGTAATACTACGATGAGATAGCTTGAGAAACTTGGGCTCAGGGTCATGAGTACAAGTTGACAAATCAATATCAAAATGCTGGAAGATGCTTGGGAGAATCATCGCATAAGAGAGATTTCTATCTCTTGCACGACAACGTCCCATCATCTGGATAATAGTCTTAGGGGCAAAAAAAGGAATCCCCTTAAGAATGTGATACATAGCAGATAGTTCAAGTGATGTGACATCATCCTTTGAAGTAGACTTTGGAAGGAGAGTGGAGTAGATGATGCGATGTAATTCATAATTAAACAAGTTCAAGTTGTTTGCCTTGAACTTTCCAAAGCGAACTCGATCAGGTGCACAGAGTTCAGCTTTGAAACTAGCAAGTGTCGTGCCGTCGAGAAAATCAAATTCAGTGATATCAACAAGCGGTGCACCTTCGTTAGATAAACCAATGATTTCCGCTAAGAGGACATCATTGAACTCGATGTCTAGTCCGCTAACACGAGTACTTACGTCAAACGTGTTTAATATGATATTGCAGTAGAAAAGTCTAATGGCATTAGTTGCTACCGGGAAACAAAGTTTAACAACGTGTTGTAACCCTAGTGCCTCAAAATAAGGGCGGTGTTCTGGAAACACAGTCCATTTGATAGGAGCGCCTGTGCATATGGATCGCATAGAGAAGTTTCCATACCACAGAAGGGCTTGATCTAGGGTTTGAAAATAAAACCCATCGAACGCGCCATCGCTCGATTGAACTGGCAAAAAGAGGAAATCCGTGGGTGGATTCGAAGATGATCCTTCCTCACTAGGATTGGTCGTCTTCTTCCTCTTGAAGGGGTTAAATCCCTTAGGCGGCATTGTGCAATAAAAGTAAATATGCACGAAATTGAAAGGAGGAGAAATATGAAGTTATACCTCCCGAGATTCAAGTATGTTGTAGAGGACAACGAACTCCACACGAATCCAAAATTTGGATGGATTTTACCACGTAGATAGGGAGAAACAGAGTGGTGAAGAACTAGGGTTTGAGGGCTCTCGCGCAGCTGCTGTTGCTGTGATGGTGGTGTTTAGAAGCAATGAAGAAGAAAGGCTCTCGGATTCTGGTTATATAGCCAGATACCTTTAACCGAACTCTGACAGAATTCGGTCCGAAGTCTGGCCGAATTCGCCTGGGGTTGGTTTGGAACACTTTCTTTTTCATTGACTCATTTCAAAAATTTAATTCAAAGATTAGTAATTTTAACATTCAATTAATGTAATTAATGTTATTTTGTAGATTAAATTTTGTTACACAGCGACTGTCTCAGATTAGCTGTAGGAGTACTGTCCCAGCTGGCGGAGGTTCACCGGGGAACTCTTAAGTACAGCTTCGCTTCAACTGTAGTTGTGGTGACAGACAGACTCTTTATTGGCTTGTCTCTAACACAGTTTTTGCGTATTGAAATAAAATCATAAAATAAAATTAATTAATATTATTGACGTCCAAAATTCCTAATTCTCGACGTAAATAATTGAAACGATCTTCTGGTAGAGGTTTTGTGAAAATGTCAGCTAATTGATTCTCAGTATCTATGTACACAAGGTCAATATCTCCATTTTGATAATGATCTCTAAGAAAATGATGTTGAATCTCGATATGCTTAGTACGAGAATGACATACTGGATTCTTAGTCAAATTAATTGTGCTCGTGTTGTCACAGAAAATGGGAATGTGTGTGTAAAATAAATCATAGTCTTCCAAGGTTTGTTTCATCCACAAAATCTGAGCACAACAACGTCATGCGGCGATATACTCAGCCTCTGATGTTGATAGGGCTACAGAATTTTACTTTTTACTAAACCATGAGACTAAAGCCTTGCCTAAGAAATGACATGTACCGCTGGTACTTTTTCTATCAACTTTGCATCCAACAAAATTTGCATCCGAGTAACCAATAAGGTCAAAGGACTTAGTTTTAGGATACCATAAGCCAACAGAAGAAGTGCCCTTAAAGTATCGAAAGATACGCTTAACTGCGCACAGATGTGATTCCTTTGGATTAGCTTGAAAACGTGCACATAGGCAAACTCTAAACATAATATCTGGACGACTAGCAGTTAAATAAAGTAAACTACCAATAGGTTTGACATTATCCAGATCAAACTTCTTTAGCAAATCTTTTGTGTACTTGGCTTGATTTATGAATGTCCCATTGTCAGTTGTTTGATTTGCAGTCCGAGAAAGAATTTCAGCTCTCCCATCATGCTCATCTCAAACTCATTCTGCATACACTTAGAGAATTTTTGACACAGAGATTCATCAGTAGATCCAAATATAATATCATCAACATAGACTTGTATTAAGAGAAGCTTGCCATTAAAAGACTTAATAAAAAGTGTAGTGTCAACCTTGCCTATTGAAAAACCGTTGTCAAGTAGGAAAGAGCTTAGACGATCATACCAAGCACGAGGGATTTGTTTTAAACCGTATAAAGCTTTCTTCAACTTGAAAACATGATCAGGGTTTTTAAAATCTGTGAAACTTGGAGGTTGTGCTACAAAAACTTCTTCTTTTATAAAACCATTTAAAAAATGCACTCTTGACGTCCATTTGAAATAATTTGAAATTATGAAAATATGCAAATGCACATAACATGCGAATGGATTCTAATCTCGCAACTGGGGCATAAGTCTCATCGTAGTCAATACCTTCTTTCTGATTGTATCCTTGAGCTACGAGTCGAGCCTTATTATGAGTCACTAAACCATTCTCGTTCAGTTTATTTCGGAATACCCAACTGGTGCCAATGACCGGATGATCAATAGGCTTGGGAAGAAGTTTCCAAACTTGATTTCGTTCAAATTGGTTTAATTACTCTTGCATAGCATCTATCCAAAAACTATCACTATATGTTTCATCAATAGTTTTGGGTTCTACCTGTGAAATGAATGCAACACTAGAAACAATATCTCTACTGGATGTACGAGTACTTACACCTTTGATAATATCACCAATTACCAAATCCTTTGGATGATCAGCTGTAAATTTTAATCTTTTCGGCAGACTCTGAAGGTAGCTGGTTCCTGGATCTTCTCGAGGAGGATCAGCTAGTGTCGAGCTTGGTTGAGAATCAGTTGGTATTGAGCTTGGTACAGTTAGATCTTCATCATTATCATCGATAGTCATTTGATTCAGTTCATCAAAGGTGACGTTGATTAACTCTTTGATGATCATAGTTCGTTTGTTGAAGACTCTGTATCCTTTGCTCTTGGCCGCATAACCTAAAAATATACCTTCATCGGCCTTTTCGTCAAACTTTTCCAAATTATCTTTTGTATTAAGAATAAAGCACTTACAACCAAATATTCTAAAATATGAAACTGATGGAATTCTATCAAACCATAACTCAAATGGAGTCTTCTTCAATTTGAGTCGAATTAGAACTCTATTAAGAATAAAATAAGCTGTATTGACAGCTTTAGCCCAGAAATATTTGGGTAGACTAAACTGGTTTAACATTACTCTGGCCATTTCAGATAGAGTTCTGTTCTTATGTTCCACAACTCTATTTTGGTATGGAGTCCTAGGGCAGGAGAACTCGTGTAAAAAATCGTGTGTGTCATAAAATTGCTCAAACTCTGTATTTTTGAATTCGCCTCCATGATCGCTTCTAATACGAGTGATCATGTAACCTTTTTCCTTCTTTACTTTCTTGCAAAAGGCGACAAATTCGGATAATGCATCATTCTTGCGTGTCAAGAAGTATACCCACGTGTATCTAGAGTAATCATCTACAATTACAAAAGCATATAGCTTACCTCCGAGGCTAACAACTCTGCTAGGACCAAATAAGTCCATATGTAGCAATTGTAGAGGTCTAGTAGTACATACTGCGTTTACTGACTTGAAAGTGGATCTGGTAGCTTTATTCTTTTCACATTGGCTGTATACCGAATCCTTCTTGAATGTTATGTCCGGTAAACCGCGTACTCGCTTCTTCGTGGATAATCTTGAGATTGTGTCCATATTTGCGTGACCGAGTCTCATATGCCACAGATGACTCTCATCACTTTTAGCCATTAAACATCTACCTAAAATGTTAGTTTCTTCCAACAAATAGAAAACATATATGTTGTCTTCCCTGATACCTTCAAAGATAGTACTATCAGTTGAGCTATCAACTATAGTACATTTGTCTTTGCCAAAGTTGATGCCATAACCATGATCAGCTAGATGACTTATGCTGAGTAGATTGTGTTTCAACTCGGTAACCAGATAGACATCCTTAATCACAGGTTAGGGAGACTTACCAACATCACCGATACCAATAATATATCCTTTCAAGTTGTTACTGAAGGAGACATAACCTTTCTTCTTTTTCTTCGACAATATTACAAATAATGTAGCGTCACCGGTCATATGCCGTGAACAACCGCTGTCGAGTATCAATTTGCTTTTAGCATGTGAAAGGTATTCCACCTACAAAAGAGTTTGCAGATGAAACTTTTGGTACCCATTTCTTGTAGGGTCCTGAAATGTTAGCTTTTGGTATCCATGCATAAATATTTAAATCAACAAGCTTTCTGATTCTACATGCAGGAGAAATATGACCAGTGTGGCCACAATAATGACATTGTGCATGTTTAGTGTTGAAAGCTGAGTGATGTACATGGTTGGTAGGTTTAGGTTTTCTAGTATAGAAGAAAGCATACCTATAATCCTGTTTGGGCTTAACCTTTTGAGGTAAAGGTTTGATATGGTTAGGTCTGACAGTGTTTGGTTTGGGAATGTTTCGATTTTTCGGTAAGTGACACGTGTTAGGGTAGGAAGCAGCAGTCTCAGACTGTTTTCCTAACCTAATTTCCAATCTTTTGGAAGTGTCATACAACTTAGTATAGTTAGAAGTGAGTGCTTCCATTCTGACTTGTGCACTTTGAAGACTTTTCTTCTCTTTAGAAAGTTCTTCTTTCACTTGGTCAATAACCTTGTCTTTGTCTTCAGATGACTTGGTAGTCTCGTGTAATAAGAGCTTAATAGAAGAAAGCTCACCAGACTCACTAACATTATTTCTAACCTCAGCTAGTAGGTCGATAAGTCTTCCTATTTCACTTTTGTACTCTTTGAGTACCTTCTTAGAGGTCTGATATTTGCTACGCAGTTTTCTGTAATCACTTATCAGTTCACTGAAGGCATCTCCTAATTGCTCAAAGGTGAAGTCATCATATGTATCAACTACAGGTTCAGAGAGTACCTGATCGAATGCCATAAAGCATACATTTGTAGCGTCTTCTGATTGTTCATCTTCTGAGTCGCTGGCTTCACTTTCATGCCATATGCTGGTGTTGGCATATCTCCAAGATGTTGATCTCTTCAGGTTCCCTTTCTCATACCTGTTGCTTTTCTTGCTTGATGATGAGTATGTAGGACAATCCTTCTTCATATGTCCCTTCTTCTTGCAGCCATAGAGACATCATTATCTTGATACCAGTTGTTGCTGCTATTGTTTTCTTTGGCTTTCTTCTCATATCTCATGAATCTTTTGAATTTTCTTGCTAGGAGTGCTTGATCTTCAGCATCAGATTCACTGTTGTCTGAATCACCTTCAGTAGCTTTTCTGTGCTGAGTCTTAAAAGCGATTGTCTTCTCCTTTGGTGCAGGCTCTTCAAAATCTTGTAGCTCCAGTTCATGAGTGAGTAGCTTACCCATGATTACTTCAAGGGACATAGTTGTGTGGTCGTTCCCTTCAATGATTGCAATAGCCTTTGGAATCCAGTTCTTGGTAAGTGCTCGCAGGAGTTTGTGAATCTTTTTATGGTTACTGTAATCTTTGCCTAGGGAGGACAAAAGATTTATAATATCCAAGAATCTTTCAAACATCTGAGTAACTGTTTCGTTGGGCTTCATCTTGAACACCTCATACTCTTGAGTAAGTCTGCTGACCTTTGATTCTTTTACTTGAGTCGTGCCTTCATGTGTGACTTCAAGAAGCTTCCACACTTCATTAGCAGTTGTGCAGATAGACACCCTGTTAAATTCAGTTCTGTCTAAAGCACAAAATAAAGTATTAATAGCACGTGCATCAAGACTGGCCTTTTTCTTTTCTTTTTCTGTATATCTGTTATGGGGTTTTTCTATTAAAACTCTATCAACATTTATACGAGGTGGCTTTTGAAAGCCATCAATAACAATAGACCATAAATCAAAGTTAAGTAATTTGAAGAAGAAACTCATTCGTGTTTTTTAATAGGTATACTTCGTACCATCAAACAGTGAAGGTCTGTTTGTGGCCTGGCCTTCAATTGTGAATTTCACAGTTGCCATGTGTTGTGCTGTGATCTATATAACAATTAGTTAAATGAATAAATAATTGCAATGTTACCTTGCTTTACCTTTAACACCCGCTCTGATACCAATTGTAGGAACAAAATCGTAAAGCACAATACTCTAGAGGGGGGGTGAATAGAGTTGGCAGCGGAATAATGCTAATTAAAAGATGTTAGCAGCAAGATCACAGAATAATAATCACAACTAAATAATGTAAAGGCAGAGATAAGAAAGCAAACGCAAAGACAGCGATGTATACTGGTTTTCCTCTGTTGAGGACTAATCCAGTCGGTAGAAATCTTGCTACCAGTTGAATCCACTATTGGCAAAACTGCAAGTTTTCTTACGAAGTCCTTGCAACTTCTACAACACGAGCTTTGATACGAAGAACTCGTCCAACTTCAATTATGAAGAGGTATTCTTCTATCAAGCCTTCTGATTACAATCACTCTGAAACTTCTAGACTGTACCGCACTGGCAAATCGACTAGAGGATTGTAACTGGCTTGGGATCTGAAAATTAAAGACAGAATTCTGGCAGAATTCGGGCAGAATTCGGGCAGAACTCGATGAGAAAATCTCGGTAAAATTTGCAACTGCAGGAGGACCAAGTTCCAAGGAATTCAAAAATAAAACGGCCACTAACCGAACTCTGGCCGAACTCTGGCCGAGTTCTGTCAGGGTTAGGTTATGGTTTTAAAATTAGTTTTTGGGGAATTTTGAAAACCTATTTGAAAACCTTTTTGGAGCTTTTGTAAATACGAATATTTTTCAAAACTAAGGACATTTTAAAATATTTTAAAATCATTTTGGAATAGCCTATTTGTCAGTACGACTCGGTGTACAAAGTATTTCTAGACTCAAATAAAATAAAAAATATATTGCTAAAAGAAATACAGACTCGAACAGGCAAACAATGCTTCGGTCTTGAACTGTGTAGATAGCTGTTCTTGATCATGTCCAAGAGTCTGAGATGTCCTGACTAGCTTCATATATCGAGACAGAGTTTGATCAATTATTAAAATCAGTTTGACCATATGACCAATGGGCCAACAACTATTTGGCAAATGTTCTTCAACGATGCTTCAAGAACGGGGCCATAAGGTGATATCGTCGCTGGATTCGGGGTGGTATTAATTTCTTCCTCGAGACTAGTAGTCAATCGGGTGTATTCTCTTACAGAACCCTGTTCGAACAAAGTAGCTGAATATAACGCTCTAGTCATCGGGCTCCAACTCGCAAAAGAAGTAGGGATCAAGTACCTGGAAGCATATGGTTAATCGTAGTTGGTTGTTAACCAGATCCGAGGTTCATACGAGGTTCGTAATGAGGACCTAATTCTCTATTATCAGACAACAATTGCCATCATTACAACCTTGGAGGGTTTTTTATAGAGCACGTTTCTAGGCTCAAAAATATCGAAGCCGATGCCCTTACAGGTCTCGCGCCTCCTTGGCGCATCCAAATAACACTCATCATTTAGTCGACATAATAGGCCATGAGCTGGTCTGCCCCAGGAACAATCTTCTACTGGGTATGAGCTATTCCGTCCAGATAACCAACAACACACAAGACTAGAGACACCCGCTCATCGACTTTGCAGTCTATAGAATTCTGCCAGAGAATGTGAAAGAAGCAACTTCAATCAGAAAACGCTCCCTCAGATTCTTCTACGATACGGAGATGAAAATGTTATATCGACGATCCTACGATGGGCTATTATTAAGATGTCTGTCAAATGCAGAAGCCAAAGAAGCCCTACGTGAAGCTCATGACAGTACTTATGGGGCTCACCAACCTGGCCCGAAATTGCAAGATCGTCTTTGCCGGATGGGTTATTACTGGCCCACAATAGTTGTAGATGTAGTTGATTATACAAAGAAGTGCAAGGCTTGCCAGATCCATACAGATTTCATACACCTGCCATGTGAATTCTTGTATCCGATAGTGGCCTCTTGGCCATTTCAAGCATGGGGAATGGACATCATTGGGCCAATCATGCCGCCGTAGTCTAGAGGGCATCGGTACATACTTGCAATCACCGATTACTTCTCCAAATGGGCTGAAGCTGTTCCGTTGGCAGAGGTTAAGACATCGAACGTGATTAGCTTCATAAAACATCACGTCATCTACCATTTTGGATTATCCCGGAGGATTATTCACGACAATGGTCCGCAGTTCGTAAGCCATGCTTTCTATCGATTTTATGACAAGAAATGGATTCAAAATATGGCCTCGATAGCATATAACCAATCGGCCAACGATCTGGCTGAAGCTTTCAACAAAACCATAATCAAGCTCCTCAAAAAGTTCGTGTCTGCAAACAAATGCGACTGGAATAAAAAGCTTGGTGAGTGCTTATGGGCGTATCGTATGACAATTCGGATGGCTACAAAAAATATACCGTTCTCCTTGGTTTACGGGAGAGAGACAGTCCTCCCATTGGAGACTCAGATCCCCTCACTTTGAGTGGCCCTTACCTACCGGTTAACGGCGGCTGCCAGAGTTGGAAGCATTAGATGAGAAGCATTTACAAGCTTAACAAAGCATAGAGTTCTACCAAGCGCTCATCTCTCGAGCTTTCAACAAGAAAGTCAAACAGAGAATATTTCAAGTTGGCGATCTTGTCTTGGCCATTCGCAGACCAATGGTCATAACCCACAAGACCCCTGACAAATTCTAGCCTAAATGGACGGGCCGTTCATCATCGAGACCGTGTTCTCTAACGGCGCATACCGTCTCGTAAAACAAAATAGAGACTTGATCATGATGCCCATCAACGGCAAGTTCCTCAAGAAATACTATGTCTAAACGACACCTTCCAACTATCCCTTAGATTGTGAGTTATATACCCTTCGGTATCGCTGAACTTACACTCCGACTTTAAATCTTCTAGATTATTGAGTTATGTACCCTCAGGTACCACTGAACTTACTCTCTGACTACTTTGAATGAATTCATATCTCATCTCTTGGTCATATCTATGAACTTCTTGGTCATAGCTTTTTTCCACCAGGAGTTTGTCTCAAAATCTATTACCCGTACCACTAGTGCGCAGAAGGGTAGTAGGTCCATAAAACTTATCCTAATCTATTACTCGTACTGTCAGTGCACAAAAAGGACAATAGGTCCACAAAATTCCCCAACAGAAAAAATGACCATGTCCATATTACCTCTGAGTTGTTTTTTCCGTCCGTCACAAACAAATCACCAAATACATAGAACTTCCACGTTGATAACACCTCTGAGTTGTTCTGTGTATCCCTATTTGGCCTACTCCTACCATGTCCTCATTACCTCTGAGTAGAAAGGCTTTGTTTTGACCCATATTTACCACGTCCTTATTACCTCCGAGTAAATATGTTGGTTTTCTCCCTACTTATTATCAGTACTCGTATCGCTAATACACAAAAATGGTAATAAGTCCATAAAAATTATCTTAATCTATTACTCGCACCACTGGTGTACCAAAGAGTAGTAGGTCCACAAAATATCATTCAAATCTATTTGCTCGTATTTTCAGATGCACAAATGGGCAATAGGTCCACAAAAGTTCCCCAGTGGGATGTTTTTTATCAAACACAAATGCTGTATTAGGCCCTCTAGTACAAGCACCACAAAATACCACAAATAAAGAATGGAGTGAACATACTCTGCTTATTTAAGATCAGTTACATTCATCGAACTACATCGATAGTAGAAAGCAAAGAAAGAAAAATCTGGCAATATATAGTTTGGTTTGACAGTACGTCGCCTTCAAGCAGTTTCGTGGCCCTCGAAGGAAGTTGTATTTTACTGTTAAGAAGCAAATAAAGCTGTTGAATCCCCAAGGAGTTGCCTGAAGGAGGGCAAATATAGCATGTTATCTGTTTGCCATTGATTATAAGAGAACATAACAGTTTTATGGAAGGACTGGACTTTTACTTCACAACTATAAACTCGCTTGTACAGAAGAGAGCCTAGGAACAAAACCTAGGAAAATCAATCTAAAATACAATTGTTTTATTTTTTCTAGGGGGTGACGGTAGAGGCTCGGAAGAGTGCTATCAACTCTGCCTTACTCCTTGGATGATCGGACGTCGCTTCTACTCTGATGAAGAAATGCTCTTGCTGGATGCTCTTTGCTCTATACTTCTCTTTGTGTCTCCGCCGCCCTCTGTTCTCCAGTTTTACAAGGGAATGGCACCTTGCTATTTATAGGGCTTTGTGATAAGTAGGGTGTGCAATAATTGCTCCTTGAAAAGTGGGCGGTTAGGGATTTGGTTAAGATTAGCCTTGATCTTGTTTGTTGGAAACTAATCTGGGCTGTTAATGTTGCTTGCAATAAATCTGGGCAGTTAATGTTAATTGTAACAAATTTGGATAATTTGTTGGAAATCGATCTGGGCAGTTAATGTTGATTGCACCAAATCTGCATTGTGATAATTTGTTGATAGCATCGAATCCGATGGGATAAGTCTCGGACAATCTTCTGCCACGTGTCCCAACCGTCATTACGCTGAGAGCTGTATGAACGCGAGAGAATAAGTCTTAATCGATCTCCTGCCACGTGTCCCTACTGCCATTGTGATACGAGCCGTATAGACGGGGCGTCCTAGCAGAGCCGTATGAGCGTGGCCCGGACTATCGAGCCGTATGAAGGTGGAAGCCACATGAGAGTGATAGCCGCATAAGAGTGAACCCCAATTGAACCGCATAAGGGTGGTCCCCCACAATCTGAGCCGCATAAGGGTGGCCCCCTATAATCCGAGCCGCATAAGGGTGCCCCGCCACAATCCGAGCCGCATGAGAGTGGCAGCCGCATGGGGGGGTAGCCTCCAACTGAACCGCATAAGGGTGCCCCCCCCACAATCCGAGCCGCATGAGAGTGGCAGCCGCATGGGGGTGGCCTCCAACTGAACCGCATAGGGTGGATCCCACGACCGAGCCGCATAGAAGTCTTTGAAGCGATCCGCATAAGGGGCTTTAGAATTGGTAGATTGTGACAGCTATAAAGATTTTATCTCGTCTTTCTAGGAGCACGCCATTATGACAGAGCCATCATTTTAGCTTTATGTCAGAGCTGTCAACCCTTCGTTGTCAGAGCTGCCGCCTTCCTGTGTCAGGGTAATTAATGAACCAGCTGCTCAGAGTATTTATGGCCAGCTGTAAAGGCCTATTTTGAGCTGCATGAGGCCACGTGGCTTCCCCTTCATCTTTCTGAGCCGCATGAAGCTCTTAGGTCTTTTAAGCCGTATGAAGGCTCCTTCAGCTATGAGCCGCATGGGGCTGATTTCCGGGCCGCATAAGAATTTATTTATATTTTTTCATACTTCTACAAGACCCCCTTCAAAGTTTTCAATTTACAAAATTGAAATACTTTGAATAAGAAGCATGGATATGTCTGCATAAGCTCTTCCTGCAGCATAGACTTCTTTGGCCATATGGGATGTTCTGGCCGCATGGATCGTTTTGGCCGCATGGACTGCTCTGGCCGCATGGACCGCTCTGGCCGCATGGACTGCTCTTGGCCGTATAGACTTCCTAGCCGCATGGACTGTTCTGGCCGCATAATGGTCCTGTGCCACGTGGGCGTCTCATTATTGCTCTTGATTTGTTTTGATTTGAAGCCGTCTTTTAGGTAAGATCCCAAGAGTCGGCTTTTAATATACTTTGGATTTGCCTCGATGACCCAAGAGTCGGTTTTGTCTCCTAGGCGGCCCATAACCCGAAGCGCCTATCGGTCCACGTGCCCGCTGTCCGCCTATAAATATGAGAAAGTTTTAGAGAGAAACACTTTACTCTCTCCTCTAGTTCAAGCTTTTCTTGCCCTAGCTATCGTCTTCTTCTCCTTCGATCATCAATGGCTCCTAAGACTTCTAAGGCCTCCTCTAGAACTGCGGCGAAGGGTAAGGGGGCGACTTCTTCATCGACTGCGGTGCCCCCAGTTCACCCTGATGTTCACCCCGCCATTGCTGGTAAGATTGTTAGGAGAAAGCTACATGGACTCAAACTATAACCATAACGGCTATGTCGCATGTTTATGCGTGAGCCCTTCTTCGTCTTCGTGGAACTGTTCAAATTTATTATGATGATACTGTGCTGTATGTGCCACATGAGAGTCATCGTGTGGCCGCATCAGCACTTTGCAATTTGGGCTGCATGAAGACCCATCGAACAGTGCCGTATAAGTTTTCTCTTGAACTGTGCCGCATGAGACCCCACCAAATCAGAGCCGCATAAGCTTTGTTAAACTGGACCGCCTAAGCACTTGCTAAACAGAGCTGCATGAGCTCACTTGAACTGGGCCGCATAACCACCCACTGAATCAGAGCCGCATAAGACCCCACCAAACCAGAACCGCATAAGCCCTGTTGAACTAGACCGCATAAGCACCCGCTAGACAGAGCCGCATGAGCTCACTTGAACTGGACTGCATAAGCACCCGCTGAATCAGAGCCGCATAAGACCTCACCAAACCAGAACCGCAAAAGCCCAGTTGAACTGGACCGCATGAGCTCACTTGAACTGGGCCGCATAAGAACCCGCTGAATGAGAGCCGCATAAGCCTGTTAAACAGAGCCGCATGAGGCCGCGCTAAATTAGAGCCGCATAAGCACTTCTAGACCGTGCCGCATGAACACTCGCTAAACCAAGCCGTATATGCTCACTTGAACTAGGCCGCATGAGGCCTCGCCAAAATAGAGCCGCATAAGCCTAGAAAACACTAAATGGTTTTACCTTGCCATCTTCTAACTTGTTTCCTTTGTCATTTTTTAGTGAATCTTCCAGTCAATCCTGTGGGAGAGCCCTTGGTGGGTCCAGCCCAGTCTGCTGTGGGTGTGCGGTTCGACCATATAGTCCAGTATGTGGTGAACCAGCTTCCCAAAGACGAGCCTGTGGAGAGGCTGAATGCTATCAAAAACCAGTCCTTTTACTTTCTCTGTGCCATGATGAACTCGGGCGATTGGGGGGAGAATTCCTGAAGCCTGAGTTCCTCTTCGGGGATGCCTTGACTGTGAAGAACCCCCAAGGTTTGGATATATTCGAGAGCTGGAGCTTCACTTCTGACGGAATGGCGATCCATATTCCTCAGATGTAGCGTCATTTTCCGCTGTCGTGGTTTAACATGCTGCCGATGGACAGAAAGATGGTGGACTCCTTAACTTCGAGTCAGTCGGGGATGTTTGTGGGTAACATCCATTATAACAGAAATTTGGGGTCAGTGTATGCGGGCAAGGTATCGGTCAGTTGCTACGTGATGGGGTTGTCCCCGGGTAACTTTTCAAAATGTGCAGGGTCCCAATTTTAAGTTCTCTCAAGCCGACACTTTCCTGAACCAACTTGCTAGGAAGGTGTCCTATCCAGTTGGCCGATTGGTGTTGTTGAACTGGATAAACCCCATCCCCTCGTGGGCCAATTTGACCACGTGAATTCTGCGAAAGTATGAGACTCTCCTTCGTGAGATCGGCCTCTATCACGCCATTCGGGGCACATGTCACGGTCTGCCCATGAATAAGACGCTATTCATGGCACTCCTGGAGATGTACAACCGACGGACGGGAACCTTCTTCACGTTTGGAGGAGTGATGGGACCCGCTCTCCACGAGATGCATGCAGTTTCCAAGCTGCCCTGGGGGAAAGAAGTCTTTGAAGTGTATACTCCGACGAACGAAGAGTTCGAGGATTTGGATCGGCGGTTCCCAGGCTTTGTTGCCGTATACCGGAAACTACTATGTCATCACAGTACCTACCACCATACGTCCATCAAAAAGGATGATAGCTCGGAAGGGAACCTTCCTCACACCCGGACATGGCTCACACACCTTTTTAAGCTAGGTGCCTCAGGCCAGGTTTTCCCTCGAAATCCTCAAACCCAGGAGGAAGTACAGGACCTGGTGTTGACTGCCAAGAGGTCACGGGCCATAGGCGACAGGTTTAGGAGTCACACTGACTCCTTCAGTTATTTTTATCAGGGTACTCAGCAGCTGTCAAAGAAGGCACTCCTGGCAGGGTTCCTGATGGTGTGGCTGCGGAATTACGTGGGCTCGGGAGGGGCTGGTTCTATTGACAGGATCAGCCGTAACTTTATCCTCCCTGCCGTGAAGCTGGTCTTCGGGGCCAGACTAGCTCTTCTTCCGGCCATGGTGTGCAGCATACACCGTGTCCTCCGTGCCTTCTCGTCCAAGGTCATCGCCCGTGATACGGCGAAGGACTTTGAACGCGTTGAACTGCCCTATCATTATCTGATGGGGTGGTTGCTGATGCACTATCGGTCTTTGATGAGGTCTGGCGCAGAAGATGGCATTACGGCTGATGATGCTTTTATCTTCCAATATCACCATCAGCCCTGGGAGTACAGCACTATGCCAGCCTGTCGGAGGGCGCTGGCGAGAAGGGACGGATACAACTTTTTTGTGTCTGTTCCTCGTTTTACCGATGAGAAAGTGAGGGGTGTACATATTGATGGTACCGGGCCTCCTTACCTCTTACCTGAGAAGGTGCTCCTTTGGTTGCATAACATCCATCCTGCGCACCTAGTATACCGCAACCGCAACACCGTCTACTTGGAGCCTTACTTGCCCAGTAGGTTCTCCTGACAGTTCGGGTATAGTCAGCTGCTCTTGGACAGTCCCAGCCCTTGCCTGGGTTTTGAAGGTAGCGTGTTTGACGGCATCAGGGCCTGACATTATTATGATACGGTTCACACCCATACGAGCTTCTCAGTTCCTGATGCTGAGTCGCCAGGAGAGATTTTGTATTTGGCAGCTCTATACCATGTCGCGGCAAGCAAGCCTCCTATTGGCTTTGACCCGAATACCAGCTTTATTGCTGGTACAGGCTTGGCAGAGAAGCCCCAGGGGTCGAAGGCGAGGAAGAAGCGGGAGAACACAGTTGTTTTGTCAGACTCAGAGTCTGCCAACGCGGACGAAGAGGATGACAAGCATGACCCTGATAACTCTCTTCCTCCTGCTGATAAGGTGGTGGCGGATCAGCCGTTGGTCGTTCCTGGTCCTTCACGCAAGCGAAGCAGGCCTGAGCCCGCCGTTGGCGGCAGGACTTATTTCGTGAAATGGACTGCGTCTAAACCTCACAGGCTGCTCATCAAGGAGAGAGGCGAGGATGACGCCATTTCAGAGGTGAATTGAATTACAACCATCTTCTTCTTTAGCTCTTCTTTTGAACTATGACCTAATTATTTTCTTTTCTTTGCAGGCGTCAGAAGAATCGGACCCTCGAGAACCGGCCCCTGACTCTGAAGTCGACCCGGCCTTGACCACTTTGATTAGTGACATGTGTGCCGAGATTATTTCTGTCGGGGTTCTTCCGGTGATGGCTGAGGCTCCTTCCGTTGCTGAGGTCTCAACCCAGGGTGACGTAGAATCTGCTGACCACGTCCCCGAGTGTCATGCCCCAGAACCAGAATACTGGAGAGCGGGGGCAGACATAGCCAGCTACGTATATAGAAGTGCAACCCACCTCACTATACGGTCACGACTGTCTAGGATACATGAGGGTTTATCTACAAGCCAGCAGTCTCTTAAGGTCATGAACAGCCTATTGTCTCAATCACAAGCAAGTAAAAGTTACAAGTTGTATGATTATTAAATATACAATAGTAAGGCGTCCCAAACATTACATATTCTGCTGATCATGAAGCTAGTCGTTACAAAATGTTAGGACTAGCAAGAGTTTAGTCATACATGATCAACCCTAGGATCTGTCAATCATGTTACAGCCCGTAGGCAGACAGTAAGTAAAGTGCAATCGAGCTAACAGGTGCTCGTCGGCTAAACGCCTCAAAAGAATATTTTTACAATAAAGTGGAAGATCAAAAATAAACCCACTCGTTGCCAGGGTTCCGTCTAGTGGCCACCATCTGGCTGGAAGGTCGGTAGACCCTCTGGAGCTGCTCCGAAATCTGGCCACATAAAACCAGCTGGGTCAGACCCCAGAAAGAGCAAGTACCACAAAGGAGGCTTCACTTAGGAACTAAAACCAGCAATCAGCACAAGAGTATAAATAAGGTAAGAACTGAAATAAAAAAAATACATCAGGATGATATACGACGAGATAACCATGGAACTATTCAGATAACCAGGTTACAACCCGTAAACCAAACAAGGACCAGGGTTGTAACCCTTCGTCTGAACAGAACTTGAAATTCTTACCATTTATCGGTAAAATAATATAATAAAATCAGGACATGCAACAGGATCAAGACAAGACTAGACTGGTTAGACTCTATCCAATCATTTCACGGCCAAGCAAGAATTACGGCTTGATACTTTAACTAACTAGGGTTGTCACAAGCCTAATTACTAACAAGATGCAACGAGATTATTCCACAGCCACAAGCCCTGCAGACCATCCAGGTCACCTGGGTTGAAAGATTTAGAGTTGAATTCAGGTGGGTACATCGTCCAGGAAACGAATGTACCCTTAGGTAGCTTGAAGGGTGCAACACATGACAGTGTGCTGGAAATGTGCCCTACTCGACGGCAGGCTACAGATCCCAAGGCGTGTCTAGGTAACGGGATTGCCTGTAGCTGGGAGATCTCTTTATGACTAGTGTGTAATTCTAGTTATTAACCTTAATCCATTTTAGTGGGTACTCCTGACCGTGGTACTCAGGAGTCCCATCCTAGACATGATACAAGACAGGACTGGTTTATTTGTACAAGCACAATCGCCCACGGTGTCCAGGTTGTTCATTCTTGTCAGGTCATGTCATGTCAGGTAGCCGTCGTAACAGCTATTCGAGAAAATCATGTCAGGTATACTTGTCAGGAGTGCGCCACGATGGGCCACTATCATGTCATGCCAGGTCACTTATCAGGAGTGCACTACTACGGGTCACTATCGTATTATGCTAGTTCCTTGTCATACCATGTCATGTACAATAGTCATTCCAAATATATTAAGTAAAATCAAGTTCATGACAAAAG
This sequence comes from Iris pallida, assembly GCA_029216955.1. NCBI lineage: Eukaryota > Viridiplantae > Streptophyta > Magnoliopsida > Asparagales > Iridaceae > Iris > Iris pallida. The sequence continues at coordinate 12,886,659 of JANAVB010013598.1, read as the reverse complement.
GGCTATAGGAGAGTCATGCGATTAAGGCATATGCGGCCAAGGAGTAATCTCATGCGGCTGGGAAGGGAGTCGCGTTCAATCGGCTTAGGGTCCAAAGCTCATGCGGCTAATAGGGTCAGGCGCATGCGATTGACGGGAAGAAAGTCCATGTGGCCAGCGGGGTATAGAAGGAGGCGCATGCGGCTTAGTAGAAGCCCATGCGGCTGGGTCAACGTGGTTGCTTATGCGGCTGGGAGTGAAGGGTGCATATGCGGCTGATAATGGACTCAGCTTCATGCGGCCAAGGGTGCTGATGCATATACGGCTCGGGGGCAAGGCCTTATGCGGCCAGACAGGTTATACGCTTATGCGGCCAGGATATGAAGGGGGTGCATGCGGTTCGGTTAGGAGCTCATGCGGCCAGGTCAGTTCAAGGGCTCATGCGGCTAGTAAGGAGTACAAGTTCATGCGACCAGGAGAGGCAAGGGCGCATATGCGGCTAAGCGGGGAAAAGTCCATGCGGCTGGGAGAACACTTGCCGCATGAAATGTTCATGCGGCCAAGTCAAGTACTGTTCTTCTTCTCCAAATTTTTGGGAAGAAGAACACCAAGGAGCCATGGCCACCAAGCTGCATAGAACCTTCATCCGGAGTCCAAATCCAAACTTCTATAGGTCAAAATGGGGTAGAACGAAATGCTCTACAACATAGAACCATAAAAACTTAGAAATAACAAGATTAAGTAGATCAAAACCCAAGAAATCCGAAAATAATATAAATATAGATCTACAAGAATCTAGCCATAGAAAGTAAAAATGCCAAGTTCTAAAGTAAGTTAAAATGCTGTAAGGAAGAGAATGGAGCAATAAAATTGGAGTTCCTCCATGAATCAAGTTGCACTTGCCTAGACCTCTCTCTTCCTCTCTCTGGTAGGTAAGAAAGTAATGGTGGAGAAGATGATAATTGAAGAGAGAGAAAGGAGAAGGGGCTAATAAATGGGGATGGTGGTGGTAGGTAGGGGGTTCACCCTTTGGTTCATAATGAACCAATAGAAATCCCAAACCGAACCAAGCCAACCCGAACCAAGAATAACCAAGCCAAACCAAACCAAAGAGATATGTAAATACAAGATAAAATATGTATACGTATTCCAAATACGTAATACGAACACAGGCATTACACCGAGGCTGTTGAACTTCAGTCGGGTGATACTGATCCAGTTGTATCTTCTTCCGGGGCGGCTGGGGTAGATGAACCAATTGTCTTCGGGTCGGATGTGGCTGGTGAAGAGGCTGTGGTGGCTGAGAGCGAACCTCAGTCCCAACAACTCTCCCCTGGTAAGCTAAGTCAAATTTTGACCAACGAGGAGATTCATTCGCTCTATCATCACATCCTTCGGGTTAAGTTGACTGATAGTTGCTTCGGACATACAGGACCTGCTCCTTCACTGCCAACGACGGATAATATCGAGAAAGACCTGGCCAGAGAGAATCTGATGGAAGAGAGTGTGCCTCTTCCAACTTATATTGAGGGGCCTCCCGCTGAATCGAGTTCGGAAGAGCAGACGGCTGAACGGCCAGGGCGAGGAGAAATGGTCCCCGCCCTCTCCTCTGTTCATGTGGCTCCGGGGGTCGACCTTTCTGCCCTGCCGAGTCTCCAGACCCTTCGGGCTGCGGAGGAGGAATTGGCCGCTATTCAAGCATCCTTTCGCTCGAAACTTGTTTCCCTTGTGGCGGGGCCAGCAAGTTCTGGTGCATATTCTTCGTCCCTGCCAGCTACCCTTCTTTTGACGCCGTCTTCTACGAAAGTTCTGAATGAAGCGTCAAAGGATGTGATTGACAGTTTTTACCGCCATCTGAGGCGAGGAATCGAGGCTACGGTGGAGAGGGGGACCTCTTTTGCCTTGGCCCGTCAATACGTCCAGGGCCAGATCGAAATCCTTAGAACCCTCCCATGCGGGGCAGGGATAGTTGAGCTCGTGGAGCCTAAATTGCTGGAGGTCGATCAGCTTGTGGCCCAGTTTCAAGTGCTGCGGCAAGTTGATCTGTCTGCAGCAATAGATCAAGAGCGCACCTTTCTCATAACTTCCATAGAGAAGGTGAGGGTTGCTCGGGATATGGCCAAGCCGATTATAATAGAGGACCTCCACCGCCTGTCTCTGTGCAGTATGATCAGTTGAGCCGCAGGGGAGAGGATTGTATGGCTCGGGAAGCGGCTGCCTGCCGTGGGGTAATTGATACGAGAGAGCAGATCCTTGAACTTCAGAGAAAACTGACTTTCTTTTATTCTGAGCTCGAGGCTGCCCGCGCAGATAAGGAACTGGTTGTTCAGGAAGCCGACAAGGTCACTCGAGCTTCTGCTGGCTTGGAGCGTGCTCTGGAGAAGCTTGAAGAGGGATGTCGGGCTCACTCGCATCTGGAGGATGCGGAGCGGCTGACTCATGAGTCCGAGCGCCGGGCTAAGCAGCGGTTTGAGCGGTCGACTGCCCTACTGAGGGACCGTCTCAGGGAGTTATATATCGCCCAACCATAGTCGGTCTTTTTTTATTTATATTCTTTCCTTTTTTGAGAGGGACGTAGTCCCAGAACATGTAGTATCTTTAACTTTCAAATAAAAGAGTATATTTTATTTTACCCTTTATTTGTATTGTTTGTTGCATTTTTGGTGTTATGGTATTTGCCCCATTGGGGGACTATTTGTGGACCTATTACCCTTGGCATACCTTAGTTTTAGGTACGGATAACAAGTTTGATAGGGATACTTAGAACAATTCTACGGTAAGGTGGCTATGGAAGTTCTTGGTATCGGAAGAAAGAATGCCATGGAGCAGCTGGGCTCCCGAGGCATGACGAAAAATGAGGCGCATGTACTAGAAAACTTAGTACAACATTTGTGGTCAGCAGAGGACATTTGTGGTCAACAGAGGACATTTGTGGTCAACAGAGGACATTTGTGGGCCTATTATCCATGGCGTACTCCGGTCTTGGGTACGAATAATAGGTCGAGAAAAAACTAACATATTTACTCAAAGGTAATGAGAACGTGGTAAATATAAGGGTTTCTTCAGTGGAGCCTTCCTACTCAGAGGTAATGAGGACATGGCAGGAGTGGACTCCATGAAGGGTACATAGAACAATTCAGAGGTAATATGGACGTGGAAGTTCGACGTGAGGGGGTGATTTGTTTTTTGGCGGAAGCGAAACAACTCAGAGGTGACATCGACGTGGTTGTTTCGGGAAATTTGTGGATCTTTAACCCTGTTTATGCACTAGAAGTGCGGACATTAGATTATGAGAAAGATGCCCTTTTGGGAAGGGAGTTCAGAGGTATGATCATACATGACTTACTAACCAGAAGATGCGATATGGATTCATTTGGAGTGACCAGAGTGTAAATTCAGCGGTACCTAAGGGCACATAACTTAACAGTCCGGTAGATTTGGAGGATGTCGTTTAGACATAATACTTCTTCAGAAACTTGTCGTTGACGGGTAACATGAGTAAGTCTCTATTTTCTTTGGCGAGGCGGTAAGTACCGTTGGAGAATACAGCCATGATGACAAATGGGCCTTTCCACTTTGGCTAAAATTTGTCGACGATTTTGTGAGTCATAACCATCGGCCTCCGAACTGTCAGAACGAGATCGTCCACTTAGAATGTTCTGAGTTTAACCTTCTTGTTGAAGGCTTCCGAGATACATACTTGATATAGCTCGATTCGTTGTTGAGCTAGCAGGCGTTTCTCATCTAAAGCCTCTAACTCTCGTAGACGACGGCAGTAATTATCATCCATCCGTAATCGACAGGTGAGGGTGACACAGAGTGAGGGGATTTGGGTCTCCAGTGGAAGAATTACCTCACTCCTATACACCAGAGAGAATGGTGTGCTCCTGGTTGTCGTTCGGACTGTAGTACGGTACGCCTATAAGCATTCGCCAAGCTTTTTATTCCAGTCGAGTTTGTTGGAAGACATAAATTTCTTGAGCAGCTTGATTATAGTTTTGTTGAACGCTTCCGCCAAACCATTCGCCGATGGATTGTACGATGTTGAAGCAACATTCTGGATCCGATGTTTGTCGCAAAACCGATAGAAGGCGTGGCTTGCGAACTGCGGACCGTTGTCGTGGATGATCCTTCGAGGCAGTCCGAAGCGATAGATGACATGATGCTTAAGGAAGCTGATCACGTTTGACGTCTTCACTTCTACAAGATGTACAGCTTCCGCCCATTTGGAGAAGTAATTTGTGATTACGAGTATGAAGCGGTGTCCTCTTGACGAAGGTGTAGTGATTGGACCGATGATGTCCATTCCCCATGCTTCGAATGGCCAGGATGCCACCGTTGGATGTAAGAACTCGGATGGTTGATAGATGAAATCTGCGTGGACTTGATAGGCTTTGCACTTCCTTGCATAGTCTATCGTATCCGCCACCATCGTAGGCCAGTAGTAGCCCATTCGGCGAAGGCGGTCTTGTAATTTCGTGCCAGGCTGATGGGCTCCACAGACGCCATCGTGAGCTTCATGCACGGTTTCTTTAGCTTCTGTATTTGACAGACATCGAAGCAGGAATCTATCGTATGATCGTCGATACAATATTTTTGTCTCCGTATCATAGAAGAATCTGAGGGAACGCCTTTTGATAGAAGTGGCTTCTTTTGGAATCTTAGGCAAGATGCCGTAGACTACAAAGTCAATGAATGGCTATCTCCAGTCTGGTGCTTCGTCGAATGTCAAAGCGGAGTAACTCTCAACATATTGAACATTGTTCTTGGGATAAACTAATTTACGACTTATTACTTCAACCAAGTGGTAAGCATGATTCGGGACCGCTAAGGAAGCGTATTCTATAAAGAACCCTTCCAATGACGAGATGATGTCAATCACTATTTGGTGATAGGGGATCATGTCTTCATGACGAACTTCGTATGAACCCTGGATCCGGTTGACGATTAGTTGTGAATCACCATATACTTCGAGGTCCTCTACCCTCAGTTTTTTTGTAAGTCGGGGGCCGATAACCAGAGCGTTGTACTCTTCCACGTTGTTTGAACAAGGTTCCGTGAGGGAGTATGCCCGATTGATCACCAACCCGGAGGGAGAAATCAGCACCACTCTGACTCCGACTACGATATTGCCTTTGGGCCTAGTTCTTGAAGCACCGTCGAAGAACATTCGCCAAACGGCATCATGGGAGACCACATTTGAATTGACGACCTCGTCTGGGATCTCTTCGTATATTCTGGTTGACTCCAAACCTGGATGGGCTGCTAAAAAGTCTACCAGAGCTTGACCTTTAACAGCCTTCTGCGGGATGAAGATCATGTGGTAGGGAGACAATAATGTTGCCTAGGTAGCGAGGCGAGAGCTGAGTGCCCCTGGTTTGGTCATGAGGACCCTGAGAGGGTTGACTCATGATATCACATGTATGGTTTGTCCCGTGATATAGTGTCGTATTTTCTGAATGGCGAACACTAGAGCGAGGCACTCCTTTTCCATGACAGTATATCAATGCTCAGGCCCTACCATCATTCGATTGAGGTAGTAGATAGCTTGTTCATGGCCTACATCATTGTTTTGTTCTAGTAGAGCATCGAAAGAATGCTCCATAGCTCGCACATAGAGTAGGAATGGCTTTCCAGCAACTGGGGCCACCAGGACTGGAGGCTTGACAGGTATTCTTTGAGGTTGTCGAAGGCGCGTTGGCACTCTTCATCCCATACAAAGAAGAAGCCTTTCTTCATGAGGTGCATGAAGGGGTGACATCGTCCGGAGAGGTTAGAGATAAACCTCTTGATGTGAGCTAGCCTTTCTTGGAGGCCTCTGAGTTCACGAAGATTTCTTGGGGGACCGATCTCCATGATTGCCTTCGTCTTCTCAGGGACGACATGGATATCCTGGGAGGTAACGATAAAACCCAAGAACTTCCCGCTGGATACGCCCAAGAAGAATTTTGTGGGATTTATCTTCAAATTGTGCGCCCGCATTAGGTCGAATACTGTCTTCAGATCATGCAGATGATCTTCTTTAGAGCGGCTCTTGACGGCGATGTCGTCGACATAACACTCCACTGTGATGCGTAAGTGATCTCTGAAGATGACGCTCATGGCTCGTTGATAGGTGTCGCCAGCATTCTTTAAACCAAATGGCATGACTGTGTAGCAGTATGTGCCAATCGGTGTTCGGAATGATGTATGCTTTTCGTCGTCAGGGAACATCTCAATTTAATTGTACCCTGAAAAGCCATCCATGAATGACATATGCTCGAAGTCGCAGGTGTTGTCAATCATTATATCTGTAATAGGGAGGGAAAACTCATCCTTAGGACACGCCTCGTTCAGATTCCGAAAGTCAATGCAGATTCAGATCTTTCCATTCTTCTTGAGGACTGGTACTATATTGGCTACCCAGTCTGGATGTTGTTCCTCGCGAATGAAGCCGCTGGCTATCAGTTTGTTAACCTCAGCCTAGATAGAGTTCATGATGTCTATGTGGAACCGTCGTTGCTGCTGCTTGACCGGCTTTACGTCCGGACGAATGTTGAGTTTGTGAAGTGCAACCTTGGGGTTTAGCCCTGGCATGTCTTCATAGCTCCAGGCGAACACGTCGATATATTCTCTAATGAATTGCAGTAGTGATTCTCGCTCTTCGTCTGTCAGACTTTTGCTAACGAAGATTGGTTTTGGAGAGGAATCATCGCCGAGGTCAACTTGCATGACCTCATCTTCGGTAGGAGGCTCTATTTGTTCGAACCGCTTTTCATATTACGCGTCTAGCTGTTGGGCCCACGGCTCTAACTCAAGAAGTTCAGGAATATCTTCATCTTCTTCGTATGCGTCGGCGAATGCCATATTGACAGTCAAAGTCTGCCTGAGCATGTCCCCAATGCTAACATCCGAATCAGAAGTGGGTGAACCGGACGAATGAGAGTGCCATTCGTATTCTTCATCTGAGCTCTCGGGGGTTGTCACAGGAGTAACATAGCCTAGACCATGTCTGGTCTTGCTGTAGTAATCTCGTAGCTTCCCAGCCGGGACTGGCAATTGTAAAGATAATCGTCGGCCGGTGCCGTAGTTCAGGCCTGGTATAGCCTCCATATCATACCCTTATTTTTGTATGAGGTACTTGGATCGAGAGCTATACAGATAAAGGGGCAGTCTCCCAGTGTCGGGTTCCAGATCGACTTCTTCTAGCCTGAAGGGCTGTGGATCATTCTTCCGGCCAAAGATGATTGGATGATCCTCTCATTCGATTATGAAGCAGGCACCTTCCACGAGAGTAAGTTGGTTCGTGGTATAGATATTGGTTACTTGTGTGTGTAAGTTAGTGCCTATACCGTGTTCCATCACATACATTACACGAAGCTTATCAAGCTCGAGGTAGTTCAAAGATAACCCTTTATTGATAAAGTAAGGTATCTTTTCAGGAGGAATTACATCGTCAGCGGAAGGAACATCAGTGTATGCGGCCACATACTTGGCCATCTCTTTCTCTTCTTCAGCTACCTCCAGTATCAGTGAAGACTGGGAGGATGATCTGGGCAGCCTGATCATCAAGGGTTCCGTTGATGGGGCTGGACGTGGTGCGCTCGCGGTCCCCGGCTTGGTGCTGACTTATTGGTTTGTCTCCAACTCTAGTTCGGCAACCCCCTGCGTTATTGAAGCTTGGGAAGACGATCTTGGGAGCTTGATTACCAAGGGTCCCGCTGGTGGGGCAGGATGTGGGGTTGGTGCCTCACTAACAATCCTTGGCTCAGTGTTGGGCTGATGCCTTGTCCTTGGCAGACGAATGACCATTGGCTTATCAGGAGAGTTTGTCTCTTCAGATTGTCGTTGATCGGCTCTTGACCGTCTGATTGTCGTTGGCTTCAAAGTGGGTCTCGGTGCTTGGCCAGACCTTGGGAGTCGGATAGTCATTTGCTCCTCCTGTGCAGAGAGACTGATTGCATCCTTACGCAACGTGGCTGTAAGGGGTGTAGTTCTACCTGGTTTGCGGGCTTGGAGGTGGATCGTCAGAGGTTCTTCTGATCCTGTTGTCGCCTCAGTTTGAGCTTGAGTATTTTCTTCGAAAAGGTGCCTCTTCGACTTCTCGTACAAGCAGAAGTCCGAGTAGTAGGATTCAAGCCCTCTGAAAGGATCAATGTCGATAAATTCGGTTCTTACAAAGCCGTGTTTGTCGACGTACTTGAAGCATTGGTGCAAAGTGGAAGGCACGATCATGTAGTCGTGTATCCAAGGACACCCCAGAAGAATATTATAGGAAGTGTCTGCTTCTATGACATAGCAGGTTACTTCTGACTGAAGGTCGCCGATTTGGCACTTCAAGCCAATCTTTTCGATCGGATAGCTTCTGCCTGAATTGAAACCGCTGATGGCGGTGCTTGTAGGTGTCAGGCGATGCATAAGGATGCCCAGGAAGTAAAACAGGCTCTTCGGGATGATGCTTATGGAAGAACCAGGATCTATGTGCATTCGATCCACCTTTACGTTATCGAGGAATCCAGTATAATACAGCGGGCGATCGTGCAGGTTGGTCTTAATGAGCATATCCTGTGGAGTAAAAACAATGTTGGGCATTGCTCTAGTAAAAGGACTGTCCTGAGGATCCTTTGCGGAGCTTTCTCCTGTGAGCATCACTTGAGCCAGATAGGTGTCAGCGTTCTAAAGTGCATCACTTAGTGCTACGCGAACATCTTTGGAGAGCCTCAAGAGCTCATACAACGACAATTTGGCTAGTGTGTTGGCCAATTGTGCCAAGATGTCAAAGTTGTAAGGCCTCTACAGTCCCTGAGGCGTATCTTTTCGGAGTAGCGATTTGTCGAAGCGGGTCTCCTTTGGCCTAGGCTTGTCGGTCGTCGGAGGCTGAGGGGGCCCTGGAGCATCAGCAGCAGCCGGCTGATGATCTTCAACCGAGTTACCCGGTGGGGGTTGAGTTTGTGCACCGGATCGGCTAACGACAACTGTGGTTTCTTCGACGTCGGTTGAGATTATGCGGCAGGACTTGACTTTCCCACCCTTCTTCTTGCCAGTAGAGGGTGATGCTGGCTGGATTACTTCAGATACTAAATCCTGGTGGACCCACATGACCTCTCCTCGCGATGTGGTAAGGGGTACTAGCCCAGCAGCCTGGTCTCGAGGAAGTGGAAGATTAGCGACCTCCATCTTCGCCCGGGGGACGGGGACTACTCCATTCTGAGTCTTCGTCGGAGGAAAGCTGCCGAATTGGACAAACACCATGTTGGCGGCTACAGTTACCTCCTCGAAGTCAATAGCTAGGGCCTTAGAGTCGATCAGGTGCTGGATGTAACGCTTTAATTGATAGCAGTCTTGTGTAGCATGGTGGACATAGCGATGGTAGTGGTAATACTTTAGGCTTTCCATCTCTGTAGGCCGAGGTTCACGTCTCGGTGGAGGGAGCTGAATCCTGTTTCCTTGTATGAGCATGTCAAGGATGGGTTTGACATGGCTGTCTTCGAAGGAGTAAGTCATCTGCGGCCACTGCTTCTCTGCCGGCTTCGGTTCGGGTTTCAGGGCCGTGTCGGCCACCATAGCCTGTTTGTCCTTGTTGTCTCGATTGTTGGAGAGGTTACCACCATTATTGCTGTTGGCATTAGGGCATTTACCCTTGTCCTCTCCTTTCGAGATGTGCAACCCCAGTTGGCGAGCTTTCTTCAACTTGTCTTCTGTGCTAGTAGCGCTGATGATGAAAGTCTTCCAGTCCTTGAATTGACTCTTGTCCATCCAGAGGCTGATTGTACGAAGCAGCCTCTTTTGGCAGATTTCAATCAAGGAAGAATCTGGATTGCCAGAGGGCAATTTCATCACGGTTTGGCGAAACCGCTCAATATAGTTTCTTGTCAGCTCCTTCTCACCTTGAACAACGTCCATGAGGGTGGATATTATCACATCTTGTCCTACCTCGTAGAACCTTTCTAGGAACATTTTTTTGAAGCCGTTGAAGGAATGGATGTAGTTGTCTGGCAAGTTGCGGTACCAGTCGAAGGCGACCCCTTCCAACGCTCCAATGAACAACTGCGTAAGGATGGTGTCGTCATGAGGCAAATGGTCGATTGTGACTTCGAAGTAGGTGATGTACCTGCTTGCAGATGTCTTCCCATCATATGGATTGATGTTGAATGGTTTATATCTTAGTGGGAAGGAAACATCTCTCCATGCAGCAGGATACGGTTGTCGTATCTTGAGTTCCTGGCAGGTTTCTCAGGCATGGAACATGGCCCGGAGCTCTTGGACCTCTCGTCTTGCCTTCCAAGCTTCGTCTGCAGCGGAGGGAGCCGATATTGTAGGAGGGTTATCACCCGGGGTTGAGTTCGAGTCCGCATTGGCTATGGGACCCAAGCTTGTCTGGCCAGGCGTCCTTCCTTGCAGAGTTGGTACGGCCGCTTTCATCTCGTCCATAGATTTGACCAAGGTATGGAGTATGGCCTCCAGGGTGTCGATGCGTTGGTGATCACTGGGACCGTCTTGGTCATTGTTTGTCATGAATACCGTCCTCACATGAGGAGAGATGGAAGGAACGGTGGAGGACGTGCCCTCTGAATCATACCCTTGTACTAAGAAATCATCGGGGTATGTAAGAATGTTCTTCTCTGTTTCGGACTCAGAGGAAGTGCTACCCCCTGCGTAGGAGGCTGCCTCATCTTGGGACCCGTGGTCGTCCTCGGGGACGTCTGGGTCTACTGCATCTGTAGAGGGAATTACTTCCTCCGGTGTATCTTCTTGGAACGTCGGATTGTCGTGGACGTTCAGATGGGTGCTACCCCCAGCTTCGGCTACCCCCAGAGATATAGATGACGAATCTCCAAGTGTTGAAGATTTTGTCTTAGAGCGGGTGCCATGATAAACTCCTCCAGTGGTGGTTGTGGACAGTCGCTTGGACGCAAGTTTCCTGGCCACGCTAGTTGAGATCGTCGGGCTGGAAACATTTATCTTCCTTTCCGCCTTGTTGGTAGGGATCTTCTGAGTAGAATTGCAAAAGGCGACATGAAGTGCCTCGTCTCCTGAGCTTTGTTGCAGAACTGGTCTTGGCTGCTGCAGTCGTTGGAAGACAGACCGTCGGTCCTCTTGTACTGCCGCCTTGTTGCAGCAGCAGTTGACGATGACTTGAGTGCAGTGGTGTCCATGAAAGGACCCTCTACACACCAAGCTCTTTTCCTTTTCCTTGAGTTTACGAAGAATCACATCACGCAAGTCACTCGTTTTGTGGGCCCGAGAGTTCCGAACACACGAATGTGTTGGCATCCCGCCTGCTCTCTGATGTGGGGCTAGTAAGAGTACTTGCCCATGATCGTTGTTGGGAGATTCTTGATAACTATCTCGTCCGTCGGCCACCAGGGGTTGGACACAGATAGTTTTATACAACTTTCTATCAGGGGCCCGCGTAATAGTCAGCGGGACGCCCTGATGGTCAGAAGTTGGGACAGTTGACTGAGCTCGACGAGCCCGCGCTGTCCTAGACTTCTTCCCTCTATCACGTGAGAGTATATAGTAGGAAGAGTCCAAGTTGTGCGTCACAGAGTTTGGCGTATCCTGCTGAGAGGCTATGGGATCAGGAACGCATGAGAGGCGGTCAAAAACTGACCCTGAGCCGTGTAGGGTGGATGGCTTGTGGCCGAGTTTGGCAGCCGCATAAGTGTTCTCCATGCGGCTGGAAGAGTTTGCATATGGCTAGAAGTTGTGGCCGCATGGGCCTCCTTCATGCGGCTGACAGTTGTGGCCGCATGAGACATCTTCATGCGGCTGGCAGTTGTGGCCGCATGAGCCTTCTTCATGCGGCTGGCAGTTGTGGTCGTATGAGCCTTCTCCATGCGGCGGGCAGTTGTGGCCACATGAGCCTTCTCCATGCGACGGGCGCCCTTACGTGGCTGCTTCTTAGACCGTATAGAGTCCCTCTTTGCCCCTGCAAGTTCAGCATCGTAGTGTTTTCCTCTGCCGGACTTAGGGACAACAGAGTCCTCTACGGTCTAAAGTGGGGCAGCATGAGAGCCTTCTCCGCCGTCTTGGGCAGCAGAGAGCATTGCTTCCAGAGCTTGGGAAGGAGCAAATGATTTGGGCCTCCACTCCCTGCGGGCCTTCTTCGTGCTGGTTCGCTTCTGGACCGGGCCAGCGCTCCCGTCGAAGAGCATTTCTTCAAACGCCTGCTGGTCGAAGCGGACGACCAACATCTATTGCGTGGAGCCGAGCTTGGCGGCGTCCGATTGCGTCACCAACTTCTCAGCCATGGAGAAGTTAGTCCCCAGCAGAGTCGCCATCGTGTTTGCCATTGATTATAAAAGAACAGTTTTATGGGAGGACTGGACTTTTACTTCACAACCACAAACTCGCTTGTACAGAAGAGAGCCTAGGAACAAAACCTAGGAAAAGCAATCTAAAGTACAATTGTTTTGTTTTTTCTAGGGGGGGTGACGGTAGAGGATCGGGAGAGTGCTATCAACTCTGCCTTACTCCTTGGACGATCGGACGTCGCTTCTGCTCTGATGAAGAAATTCTCTTGCTAGATGCTCTTTGCTCTATACTTCTCTTTGTGTCTCCGCCGCTCTCTGTTCTCCAGTTTTACAAGGGAATGGCGCCTTGCTATTTATAGGGCTTTGTGATAAGTAGGGTGTAAAATAATTGCTCCTTGAAAAGTGGACGGTTAGGGATTTGGTTAAGATTAGCCTTGATCTTGTTTGTTGGAAACTAATCTGGGCTGTTAATGTTGATTGCAACAAATTTGGACAGTCAATGTTGATTGTAACAAATCTGGATAATTTGTTGGAAATCGATCTGGACAGTTAATATTGATTGCACCAAATCTATATTGTGAGGATTTATTGGTAGCATCAAATCCGATGGGATAAGTCTCGGTCAATCTTCTGCCACGTGTCCCAACCGTCATTATGCTGAGAGCTGTACGAACGCGGAGGAATAAGTCTTAATCGGTCTCCTGCCACGTGTCCCTACTGCCATTGTGATGCGAGCCGCATAGACGGGGCATCCTGGCAGAGCCGTATGAGCGTGGCCCCGACTATCGAATCGCATGAAGGTCGCAGCCACATTAGAGTGATAGCCGCATAAGAGTGAACCCCAACTGAACCGCATAAGGGTGGCCCCCCACAATCCGAGCCGCATAAGGGTGGCTGTAACACCCAGTTTTTCCAGATGAGGATAATTTTGAAATTTTGTATTTTAATTTATTTAATTATGGTATTTAAAATTTTATATGATTTTTATTGATTTTTAATCATTTTAAAAACTATTTTAAATCATGACTTACGATTTGGTGTCTTGCTAGTGTAACCCTAGAGCCTAGCTATGTGATTATGGTATTTCATTTATCATTTCTAGATTGAGGGATATTTTAGTCATTTTTGTAATTTTGGGAATTATTTGGAATTATTATCTATTATTTAGATTTATTATAATTAATGAGATTTTTAGTGATTTTTAGAGATTTTTAGTATAATTGATTTTGGGCCTATAGTTGACTTTGACTAGTGTTGACTAGGAGAATAACCTAGAGACTAACCTAGGTTATGGCCGCTTGGTTAGGTTAAGTAACCTTGGTTTGACCTAAGTTAGTGAGGTTTAACTCATGGGAACTTGTTTGGAGAGTTTAGGAGTTGATTAGGCTAGAATGGCTTATGACTTCATAAGTCATGACTAATGACTTGAGACTTAAAGCCCATAGGCCCACACCATGTAGCCAACCCTAATTCTAATCAGCCCATGGCTGGTCATAATAGTCTCCCCCATCCTATGTAATACCCCTCAAAGTTAGGGCTAGCCTCCATTAGGATTTTTGCCAAGTTTTAGAAAGAGGTAAGCCCCATCTTCAATAAATCATAGTAAATCCATTTTAAATCATTTTTCCCCCAAACCAATTGCATTGGGTTCTAATTTTGCTCCTCTTGCTGTTGGTTATTAGTATTCTCAGCTTGGGAGCACTTTGGAGGAGTTTGGCCATCAAGAGGAGCACCTCTCTTTAAAGCTTTTTTGAGGATTATGTCACATATAGGTAACTTTCAATTCCCTCCATAGAATCTTGATTTTATTTCATATTTAGGGAGCCCTAGACCTAACCTAACTGTAGGAATAGGAAGCCCCAAAATTCGTACCCATTTCATGTCCTAATTGGACACGTATCAGGGTCTAGTTGTAAGTGTTTGATAGAATGTCCCAATGGGCATTTCGTGTGATTTTTGAGATTGTGTTTGAATAGGAAATTAGATTTGGGTCTCGCTTACATGTTTCTGGTGTCCTTGTGTCATCTTAGTATCGTGTCGAGTCCACACGGACATGCGAACACGTGGTCGCGCGCGCGCGTGCACAGGCACTGTGCATACCCTGCTGCTCGGGCACAATTGTGACACGGACACGCCTCCCCGACACGTGAGACTTGGCGTGTGGCACGGGGCCAACAATGACACGGGGCTCCCCAAGTTTCAGAGCCCCACGTGTCATATCGGACACGTACGAGCGCGTGCACTGATTTGTGCACTGTTTCAGTCGGCTGTCAATCGACCACTGATACGCTAGTTTTGTGTCACGTACATGCGACGTGGACACGTGGCAGGGTGTCCTATCCCTAGCCCTAGTCTAGGTTGACACATCGACACGACCACGTGGCTTGTGTCGCTTTGTGTCGAGTGCACGGACACCGTGAACACGTGCACGCTGCTTACTGTCACACTGTGTCTAAATTTTTTGTTTTTGGTTTTATTTTGATTGGACACATTTATGTCCACTTTGGTGGACACAAACACACCACATGACACGTACACAATGTGTTCTCATATTACCAACCATTAGTTAGCATTTTAAATTGATTTTCATGTCGAATTCCCAATTTTCTCTATTATTCCTGATACTCATTAACTGTCCCTAATTACTGTTTATTTCCAGATTTTGAAATTAAATTTTGGCAGTCATTTTAACCCATTAAACACTGTTATTTGCATGATATTAAACCTCTAACTTGTTCACCTATGTGATTTCTAATTGTATGAGGAAAATTGTGTTGTTTGGATGTGTGTCGGATTCAAAATCTGGAATTTCAAATATGAACTGTTTTACTGAGACTTAGGGACTGTTTAATTGGTTTTATGTGCTAAATATGAGTTGGTTGGGCTGTTTGATTAATGTGAAATCTGAGAATGATTTGAAGGGGGAAAACTGTAAACTAATTTCTGAGTTGTATGGACTGATTTGAAAAGGGGGGTTCTTCTATGTGTTAACTTTTTGAATGGGAGTGTGTCCTAGTATATTTTTTTTTCCAGATTTTGCTTTGTGCCTCACTGATTTCTCACTGTTTCACACTCAATATCTCACTTTTTTCACACATGTCTCACCCTCACTTATCTATCACACTGTTCTCTTGACTCCTCTACACACACACACTCTCACACTCACTGATTTCCCTCTCACACCCACTGTTTTCATGTCTAACATCCTATCATACACACCACACTCCTTGGCACCACACTCACATGCCATGTATCACACACACACACACTCTAGCATGACACACACACTTGAATGCCTCACTGTTTAGCCTAATGTCACTGTTTAATTTCAGAATTTACATTGTATACACTCTCACTTCACTCACACACACACATTAGCACACATGCATCTATCACACACCCTAGTGTCTAAGACTCACACACTATCAAGTCACACCATACACACATGTATCACACACTTGAGTTCACACACACTAGCATACATGATTTCCCTCTCTATGTGTATGTATATGTATATGTATTGACATGTGCATGTATATGGTAGGTTAGTCTATATACTAATATGTGTTTTCTATATTAAGTTGTGTAGGCTATGTTAAATTGAATAGCCACATCAATATGTGATTTCCTATTAGCTTATATAAATAGATATATGTGTATTCCTATATTAGAGTATATAATGATATCTATGTTTATTATATATTAGATATATATATGTGTTAGGTGCATAGATATTTTGTAGGATAATTAAGCATGGTATTGCCTATTGGCCCATGGCCTAGTCTTTTAGCCTATGGCCTATGGTTGTATCTGCTTAGCTAGTGAGCCTAGAATAGACTAGTGTAGTCTTGTTAGACCTAGAATAGCCTTGTTAGCCTAGTATAGACTAGTTTGACTTAGGTTTGACTTGGTTGACCTAGTTTGACTTCTAGGGTTGACCAGAGTTGACCAAGAGTTGACTTTGGTCTAGATTGACCTAGATTCATGTAGAACGCATTGTAGTGCATCTTATTACCATTCTGGACTTGTTGTGACTTGTGTTGCTCTAACTAGGAGCCAGGTACCTCATCTCGGACAGTACATTTTCACAGCTATTCAGATACCAGGCGAGTACATTCTCTGATCATTTTATATCCTGCTTAGAATTATTTCCTGCATTAAATTACTTTACTTGATACTGTCACGTTGGTCACACGGATTAGTACTATATGGATACACTTCTTGAGATGTTATCCCTTCAGGGAGCATCGGGGTACTCTATGTTTTGTGCGTTTCACCTACATGGCGTATCACTATGCTTCTTTGGTTCTTTGATCACTTGTGACATATACTCATATGATCACAGAGTCTTCTTTGAATCCTTATCCCATGTATTGGGTTTCCCAGAAACCCCATTTATGGGACTACTATGTATCACCCTTTGGGGGCTTATCACCCTTTGGGGGCATATCACCCTTTGGGAGCTTATCACCCTTTGGCGGCTTATCACCCTTTGGGGGCATATCACCTTTGGGGGCTTATCACCCTTTATGGGCATATCACCCTTTGGGGGCTTACCACCCTTCGGGGGCTGTTACATAGAATCATAACATAACCTGGTTGGATCCTTGTGTATTAATTGGGGGTACGGGTGAGTATAAATAGCCATATGAACAATTCCAAAGTAGAATAGCCATGTAAGCCTCTTTAGTATAGCCATGTACAAATCAAGCCGTTCACATGTCGATTTTGTACTCTAAATCACTAGTCACTGGTAGCTCTTTACTTATAGTAGATATTTCTATTACAGTTTTCTCTCTGTTTACATACTGTATTTCTTCAGTATCTATATCTTACTTTACTGCATGATTATATCTTCTAACCTGCTATGAACTGTTGAGATGTATTGTGCTCGTTCCCGTCCTGACTGGACCTGTTGAAAATTTTACAGAGGATGATGAGGAACCCTGCACCCCTTACTTTGGAGCTTGCCTAGATGACACTCGCGACCTGGACCCTTGGGGAGGTTCAGGCAGCTGTTGAGGATGATACCCCTAGTATAGTGTAGATAGCTTAGACTATTTCTTTTCATGTTTAGCTGTTGTCATTATTTCAGAGTTGTATATTGTAGAAAAGTTGAGACTTGTATTTCATTTCTGTTGTACCTCAGTTGAGGATTTTCTTTATCTATTTCATCGTGCCATATTCTATCTATAGATTGTGATTGAGTTATACCTCTGTGTTGGCCTCCATATAGAGAGTATTCATATTATGTTAGTTATAGTTCATGACCTAGAACAGCATTCTACCGCCGACACTGCGGCGTAGGCTGGGCGCTGTTACGTTCTCGTACCCTCACAGTGGGTGCGGATCGTGACATATTTTTAGTGGTGGCCCATGCAGGTTGAGTTTGTGTAGTGGTATTCGAACTAGAGTATCACTACAGCCTGCAGTAGGATTAGGATTATTTTGAGGTACTCAATCATATTAGAAAAAACTCTTAACTAGATTCCTGCCATCTAAATTCCTGATACTTCCTTGAATAATTGTCCTCTCTTGAATTACCGTTTCTATCTCAGTATTGATTCCTTGTTTGATCTGTCTCCAGGATGGTGATCGAGACACGATCGCATCGTTCTGGCTCAGCAGACGCTGGTGAGAGGCCTACCACCCCTCGCCTGATTGTGGACGTTGGGACCACAGCACCCCCTATTTCTGCTCATATCGGAGCCCCTGCAGCTTTTGGGAGCGCACCTCCACCTATCCGGAGGTCTTTCCCCATCATTCCAGATATGTACCAGCAGTAGTTACCGTCAGGGACAGTAGATGCGGCTCTGGTGTTTACCCTCTTCCAGCGATTCTTGGAGTTTCAGCAGCAGATACAGCAGAGCCAGTCTGCTGATATCCGACAGAGCATACAAGATACTCACCAGTTGGTCAGGACGACAGTAGAGCTGGTGGCTGCTCAGCTACAGGGAGGCCAGATGCAGCCGTATCAGCCGAGGACTCCAGACATCCATTCCTTCAAGAAGATGGGACCTCGAGACTTCAAGGGTACAGAGGGCTTCATATACGCTGACGATTGGATAGAGAACATTGAGAAGATATTCCGATTGGCACAGATACCAGCAAGATTACAGATCGAGGCTGCCGCCAGTTAGATGCAGGACTTGGCCCATACCTGGTACCAGACGGACCCGAGGGTTGGTACAGCCGGTCAGACTTGGGCAGCGTTCAAGAAACTGTTCAAGGAGAAATTCTTTCCCGATACCGCACTCCGTGCTTTGGAGGTGCAGTTCGAGAGTTTGGTTCAGGGGAACCAGACCATTGAGGAGTACGCTGGAGAGTTCAGCCGTTTAAGCAGATTCATCGAGGATCTTACCGAGGCCGGGAAGACGAGGAGGTTCCGCAGGGGTTTGATCGGAGAGATCAAGTCATATATCAAGAGCGACCGCGATGCCACTTTCGAGCAGATTCTGGTAGGAGCCATGACAGCGGAGGACGATCTTGGGCTGAAGGAGAAGAGGATGCGAGACACCCAGGGAGCTAGTGGCAGTACGGGCCCGGCCAAGAGGCCCCACTTGCAGATTCAGCAGCAGTATCCGCATCAGATGCCCCGCTTGCAGATTCAGCCACAGAATCTACAGCAGATGCTACCCCTACAGTTTCAGCAGCAGATGCTACCTCTACTGTTTCAGCAGCAGATGCTACCTCTACAGTTTCAGCAGCAGTACCAGCAGCCGAGGGTCTACCTTCAGCAGCGGCAGTTTCAGGACCGTGTACCCTTTCAGCAGGCGCAGCAGCCGCAGAGGCAGCAGCAGACCCCGGGACAGTAGCTTGTTATCATTTGCCCTTTTTGCAAGAGACCAGGACACGATTGGGGATAATGCCGGAAGAGGCTGGGCAGATGTTTGCTTTGCGGAGGATCCGATCATCGTCTGAGAGAGTGTCCCGAGTCATCGGGACAAACAGTTCAGGGAGCAGGAGCTAGGGCCCCAGTAGGCCAGCAGAGGGGATTACCTTTACCGACTCAGCAGCAGAGGTACATGCAGCATCAGCAGCTGGCCAGGGGAGGCCAGCAAGGGCGAGCTTTCGCCAGGACAGTCGAGGTTGCTCAGGCCGTTGGAGATCTAGTTGCAGGTTCCGTTCTTTTGACTCAAATTCTATAATTGCCTCTTATAACTGCCTTGAAATTTCGATTCCTTCTGTTCCTTGTTGATTTATCAATTTTGTCCTGTTGTTCTTGTATTGTGTTTAATTTTGTCTGAGATAAATCATATGGGCTAGGTCACCCAGTTATGGAATCTAAAATATTCGATAGTCGTGTTAGCTGGCATAGTGAGGACATATAGTCAGATTTAGGACGTATTTCTCGGGTGTGGGAATTTAAGGTTTTCGCTACCAAGCATGTGGCAATACAAAAATTTTAAATACCATGATTCTAGAGGTATGTACCTTAGTCAAAGACTCTATGATTATCGTAGCCTTGCTCACTAGCACGACGAAGAATCTGAGTATCATGATTTTGGACAGACGCATATGATTATCTGACGGTATGTTTGAGACTTTGATTGAGGGGTGTTTGACCTAGAAGGCCTGCTACCATCTTAATTTCGAGGACGAAATTTTTATAAGGTGGGTAGGATTGTAACACCCAGTTTTTTCAGATGAGGGTAATTTTGAAATTTTGTATTTTAATTTATTTAATTATAGTATTTAAAATTTTATATGATTTTTATTGATTTTTAATCATTTTAAAAACTATTTTAAATCATGACTTATGATTTGGTGTCTTGCTAGTGTAACCCTAGAGCCTAGCTATGTGATTAGGGTATTTCATTTATCATTTCTAGATTGAGGGATATTTTAGTCATTTTTGTAATTTTGGGAATTATTTGGAATTATTATTTATTATTTAGATTTATTATAATTAATGTGATTTTTAGTGATTTTTAGAGATTTTTAGTATAATTGATTTTGGGCCTATAGTTGACTTTGACTAGTGTTGACTAGGAGACTAACCTAGAGACTAACCTAGGTTATGGCTAATTGGTTAGGTTAGGTAACCTTGGTTTGACCTAAGTTAGTGAGTTTTAACTCATGGGAACTTGTTTGGAGAGTTTAGGAGTTGATTAGGCTAGAATGGCTTATGACTTCATAAGTCATGACTAATGACTTGAGACTTAAAGCCCATAGGCCCGCACCATGTAGCTAACCCTAATTCTAATCAGCCCATGGCTGGTCATAATAGTCTCCTCCATCCTATTTAATACCCCTCAAAGTTAGGGCTAGCCTCCATTAGGATTTTTGCCAAGTTTTAGAAAGAGGTAAGCCCCATCTTCAATAAATCATAGTAAATCCATTTTAAATCCTTTTTCCCCCAAACCAATTGCATTGGGTTCTAATTTTGCTCCTCTTACTGTTGGTTATGATTATTCTCAGCTTGGGAGTACTTTGGAGGAGTTTGGCCATCAAGAGGAGCACCTCTCTTTAAAGCTTTTTTGAGGATTTTGTCACATATAAGTAACTTTCAATTCCCTCCATAGAATCTTGATTTTATTTCATATTTAGGGAGCTCTAGACCTAACCTAACTGTAGGAATAGAAAGCCCCAAAATTCGTGTCCATTTCGTGTCCTAATTGGACACGTATCAGTGTCTAGTTGTAAGTGTTTGATGAAATGTCCTAATGGGCATTTCGTGTGATTTTTGAGATTGTGTTCGAATAGGAAATTAGATTTGGGTCTCGCTTACATGTTTTTGGTGTCCTTGTGTCGTCTTAGTGTCGTGTCGAGTCCACACGGACACGCGAACACGTGGTCGCGCGCGCACGTGCACAGGCACTGTGCATGCCCTGCTGCTCGGGCGCGATTGCGACACGGACACGCCTCCCTGACACGTAAGACTTGGCGTGTGGCACGGGGCCAATACTGACACGAGGCTCCCCAAGTTTTAGAGCCCCACGTGCCGTGTCGGACACGCACGAGCGCGTGCACTGATTTGTGCACTATTTCAGTCGGCTGTCAATCGACCACTGATACGCTAGTTTTGTGTCACGTACACGCGACGTGGACACGTGGCAGGGTGTCCTATCCTTAGCCCTAGTCTAGGTTGACACGTGGACACGACCACATGGCTTGTGTCACTTTGTGTCGAGTGTACGGACACCGTGAACACGTGAACGCTGCTTACTGTCACACTATGTCCAGATTTCTTATTTTTGGTTTTATTTTGATTGGACACGTTTGTGTCCACTTTGGTGGACACAAAAACACCACATGACACGTACACAATGTGTTCTCACATTACCAACCATTAGTTAGCATTTTAAATTGATTTCCATGTCGAATTCCCAATTTTCCCTATTATTCCTGATACTCATTAAGTGTCCCTAATTACTGTTTATTTCCAGATTTCGAAATTCAATTTTGGCAGTCATTTTAACCCATTAAACACTGTTATTTGCATGATATTAAACCTCTAACTTGTTCACCTATGTGATTTCTAATTGTATGAGGAAAATTGGGTTGTTTGGATGTGTATGGGATTCAAAATCTGGAATTTCAAATAGGAATTGTTTTACTGAGATTTAGGGACTGTTTAATTGGTTTTATGTGCTAAATATGAGTTGGTTGGGCTGTTTGATTAATGTGAAATCTGAGAATGATTTAAAGGGGGGAAACTGTAAACTGATTTCTGAGTTGTATGGACTGATTTGAAAAGGGGGGGTTCTTCTATGTGTTAACTGTTTTGAATGGGAGTATGTCCTAGTATATTTTTTTTTCAGATTTTGCTTTGTGCCTAACTGATTTCTCACTGTTTCACACTCAATATCTCACTGTTTTCATACATGTCTCACCCTCACTTATCTATCACACTGTTCTCTTGACTCCTCTACACACACACTTGAACACTCTCACACTCACTGATTTCCCTCTCACACCCACTGTTTTCATGTCTAACATCCTACCACACACACCACACTCCTTGGCACCACACTCACATGCCATGTATCACACACACACACTCTAGCATGACACACACACTTGAATGCCTCACTGTTTAGCCTAATGTCACTGTTTAATTTCAGAATTTACATTGTATACACTCTCACTTCACTCACACACACACATTAGCACACATGCATCTATCACACACCCTAGTGTCTAAGACTCACACACTATCAAGTCACACCATACACACATGTATCACACACTTGAGTTCACACACACTAGCATACATGATTTTCCCTCTCTACGTGTATATATATGTATATGTATTGACATGTGCATGTATATGGTAGGTTAGTCTATATACTAATATGTGTTTTCTATATTAAGTTGTGTAGGCTATTTTGAATTGAATAGCCACATCAATATGTGATTTCCTATTAGCTTATATAAATAGATATATGTGTATTCCTATATTAGAGTATATAATGATATCTATGTTTATTATATATTAGATATATATATGTGTTAGGTGTATAGATGTTTTGTAGGATAATTAAGCATAGTATTGCCTATTGGCCCATGGCCTAGTCTTTTAGCCTATGGCCTATGGTTGTATCTGCTTAGCTAGTGAGCCTAGAATAGACTAGTAGTCTTGTTAGACTTAGAATAGCCTTGTTAGCCTAGTATAGACTAGTTTGACTTAGGTTTGACTTGGTTGACCTAGTTTGACTTCTAGGGTTGACCAGAGTTGACCAAGAGTTGACTTTGGTCTAGATTGACCTAGATTCATGTAGAACGCATTGTAGTGCATCTTATTACCATTCTGGACTTGTTGTGACTTGTGTTGCTCTAACTAGGAGCCAGGTACCTCATCTCGGACAGTACATTTTCACAGCTATTCAGATACCAGGCGAGTACATTCTCTGATCATTTCATATCATGCTTAGAATTATTTTCTGTATTAAATTACTTTACTTGATACTGTCACGTTGGTCATACGGATTAGTACTATATGGATCCCTTCTTGAGATGTTATCCCTTCAGGGAGCATCGGGGTACTCTATGTTCTGTGCATTTCACTTACATGGTGTATCACTATGTTTCTTTGGTTCTTTGATCACTTGTGAAATATACTCATATGATCACAGAGTCTTCTTTGGATCCTTATCCCATTTATTGGGTTTCCCAGAAACCCTATTTATGGGACTACTATGTATCACCCTTTGGGGGCTTATCACCTTTTGGGGGCATATCACCCTTTGGGGGCTTATCACCCTTTGGAAGCTTATCACCCTTTGGGAGCTTATCACCCTTTGGGGGCATATCACCCTTTGGGGGCTTATCACCCTTTGGGGGCATATCACCCTTTTGGGGCTTACCACCCTTCGGAGGCTGTTACATAGAATTATAACATAACCTGGTTGGATCCTTGTGTATTAATTGGGGGTACGGGGGAGTATAAATAGCCATGTGAACAATTCCAAAGTAGAATAGCCATGTACAAATCAAGCCGTTCACATGTCAATTTTGTACTCTAAATCACTAGTCACTGGTAGCTCTTTACTTATAGTAGATATTTCTATTACAATTCTCTCTCTGTTTACATACTGCATTTCTTTAGTATCTATATCTTACTTTACTGCATGATTATATCTTCTAACCTGCTATGAACTGTTGAGATGTATTGTGCTCGCTCCCGTCCTGACTAGACCTGTTGAAAATTTTACAGAGGATGATGAAGAACCTTGCACCCCTTACTTTGGAGCTTTCCTAGATGACACTCGCGACCTGGACCCTTAGGGAGGTTCAGGCAGCTGCTGAGGATGATACCCCTAGCATAATGTAGATAGCTTAGACTATTTCTTTTCATGTTTAGCTGTTGTCATTGTTTCAGAATTGTATATTGTAGAGATATTGAGACTTGTATTTCATTTCTGTTGTACCTCAGTTGAGGATTTTCTTTATTTCATCGTGCCATATTCTATCTATAGATTGTGATTGAGTTATACCTCTGTGTTGGCCTCCTTATGGAGAGTATTCATATTATGTTAGTTATAGTTCCTGACCTAGAACATCGTTCTACCGCCGACACTTCAGCGTAGGCTGGGCGATGTTACGTTCTCGTACCCTCACAGTGGGTGTAGGTCGTGACAGTAGCCCCCCCACAATCCGAGCCGCATGAGAGTGGCAGCCGCATGGGGGGTAGCCTCCAACTGAATCGCATAAGTGTGGCCCCCCCACAATCTGAGCCGCATGAGAGTGGCAGCAGCATGGGGGTAGCCTCCAACTGAACCGCATAGGGTGGATCCCACGACCGAGCCACATGGAAGTCTTTGAAGCGATCCACATAAAGGGCTTTGTAATTGGTGGATTGTGCCAGCTATAAAGATTTTATCTCGTCTTTCTAGGAGCACGCCATTATGATAGAGCCATCATTTTACCTTTATGTCAGAGCTGTCAACCCTTCGTTGTCAGAGCTACCGCCTTCCTGTGTCAGGGTAATTAATGAGCCAGCTGTTCATAGTATTTATGGCCAGCTGTAAAGGCCTGTTTTGAGTCGCATGAGGCCATGTGGCTTCCCCTTCATCTTTCTGAGTCGCATGAAGCTCTCGGATCTTTTGAGCCGCATGAAGGCTCCTTTAGCTATGAGCCGCATGGGACTAATTTCCGGGCCGCATAAGAATTTATTTATATTTTTCCATGCTTCTACACTACCCTTCCCTCCGTATTGCGGATGCCTTAGCCCCGCTCCTCCGTAGGACCATACCTTCAAAATATGGCCCCTGATGGTGGTTTTGCCTACTTGGAGAGTCGTGAAGGCAGGACATTCATAACGACACCTGACCACCGTCCAACTCCCCGAGGTATAAAGGCCCTTCCTATCACCTGAGGAAAACTCTTCCGTAGCATATAGAGTCATGAGTTGTTTGATGTGTATGCCAAAAAGGCGTAGGGAAAACTCTTCCGAAGCATGGGGAGTTTTGAGTTATCTAATGTAGGCGCCAGAATGTTGTATTTTCACTCCATCGTCCACACCGATCCTGGAAAAGTTTGCTGGCCAGATCCCTACAAAAATATAGAAAAAAGGTGATTTAGCACCAAGAAAACAAAGAACTCTGTTATGCGGCCTAGCCAGTTATGCAGCCTAGATAAAACAGAACTCATGCAGCCTAAAATCATGAGGCCGGCTTCATGAAGTACTCATGCAGCATTTATACGGCTCATTCATGTTCATGCGGCTCTTATGCGGCTCAGTCATGAAAAACTCATGCGGCCCAATACTCGTGCGGATCAGTCACGAGGCAATCATGCGGCCCAGACTTACAGTATTCATGCGGCCCGATCATAAAGTGCTCATGCGGTACCTATGCGGCTCAGTCATGAAATGTTCGTATAGATCAATCTTGAGGCACTTATGATGTTCAAGTTCGAATGAGCAGTGGTCATAGGGCTCAGTCCATGCGGTACTGTCACGACCCGCTACCCAAATTATTGGGCCAGGCCGAGTCATGCCCAGCCTACGTTGAGATAAAATGTATTAAGCTGTTCTAAAGACAACAGGATAAGACTAAATGTACTAACAGTTCTATAAGTGAAGAAGAACCATAAATGCTCCAAACACAAAAGTCGTCGTATATAGTAAAATGTCCAAGTACAAGTGAACTGAAAAGTAAAACTGGATATATGTCCAGTTACAAAAAGATATAGTCTAATACATGTCTACTCTCAAAGTCTAAGTAAACAAAAGACAACTAGGCAAGGTTCCCCGCAGGAACATCCTCGTAAAGCAGAGCCGGGTCCTCGGCAGTAACCCCATAATATGTGTCGCAGAGTAACTCCTCCTCAGTAAGGACACCTACAACGTTATCCTGTCAAGACGGGAGCAAGTACTGAATCTAACAAACTAGCATATGAAACATAGAAATGAACATAGGAGGAATAACTGGAAAGCATGGCATCACATAGTCTATCATGGCAAGGACACATATGTCATAGAGACAGATGTATATGTAATGTTTAAAACTGTAGCAGGTACGTGATCGTCAATAGGTGTAAAATGTACTGTGGTACAAGTATATAAAATATACTTCCGTACAAGTAAAACAAGCGATAGATGTACATACGTACAAATACAGCTGGTGCGCCTACGATAAGGTATACATAGAATGTCAACCTTGCTCGGTACGTACGTACGAGTAAGTGGGCATGATCACGTACGCTACTAACAGTTTCCCCATAACCCATATTCTAATCATGTGAGAGATACATCAAGATTGTTCTTGTCACGACCCGCACCCTAGAGTTAGGGCACGAGAACGTAACGACGCCCAGCCTACGTCGCAGTGTCGACGGTAGAACACTGTCCTAGGTCACAACATCTAACATTATAATGCCAAGCAGTATATATACTCCCCGAATAGGGGTGACATAGCAGATACAGTCTCAATCACATCTAGGGTAGAGCATGATAAGGATAGATAAAACATGAAATCCAAAATAAATACAGGAGATAGAAGTCTAAGTGTCTAAGATACATGAACCTAGAAGTACATCTCAAAACTCAAATAAAGATACAGTAATCCACAAAGTAAATACAACTCCAGACAAAATAAAATAACTGCCTAACAACCTCTAATGTGTCTCCTCTAGGCTAGCAGGCACCTCCAGGCTATCTGTAAAATTTATCAACAGGTCCAGTCAGGACTGGAGCGAGCACAGTACATCTCAACAGATCATAGCAGGTTAGAAAATATAATCATGCAGTAAAGTAAGATACAGGTACTGAAAGAAAACAGTATGTAAACAGAGAGATAACTGTAATAGAAATATCTACTATACATAGAGAACTAGCATGTGACTAGTGAGTCAGAGTACAATATGAACATGTAAATGGCCTGGGATGATTCTGATAAGACACTAAGGAATGATTCTGATAAGAAACTACTGGTGTATTATTCACATGTCCAAATTCTACTCCCCCGTACCCCCAATCAATACACAAGGATCCAGCCAGGTTATGTTATGATACTATGTTCAGACCCCGAAGGTGATAAACCCCGAAGGTGATAGACCCCGAAGGTGATAGACCCCGAAGGTGATAGACCCCGAAGGTGATACATAGTAGACCCATAAATGGGATAAGGATTCCAGGATGACTCTGTGATCATAAGAGTATATGTCATAAGTGATCGAAGAATCAACGAAGCATAGTGATACGCCATGCAAGTGAAACGCACAAAACATAGAGTACCTGATGCTCCCTAAGGATAACATCTCAAGAAGGGATCCATATAGTACCAATCCGTGTGACCAATGTGACAGTACAAGTAAAGTAATCTACTGCAGGAAATAATTCTAAGCAGGATATGAAATGAACAGAGAATGTACTCGCCTCGATAACCTGAACAGCTGATAAGTATAGGAGGTCCCACTGAAGCCACAGAGTCCTATTTAAAGCAACACAGGTTACAAGGTGTTCAAGTTAAATAAATGAATCCCTACAGGCAATATATATTATTCTAGGTTCTTCTAAGTCAAATTAACTCTAGGTCAACTCCGGTCAATAATCTAGTCAAACTAGGTCAAGCGTTGACTTATAGTTGACTTTGGGTCAACTGGTCAACTCTGGTCAAACAGGGTAAATCTAATCTAATATAAAGTGTACTTCGTTATTTGTACGTCGAAACTTACGGCACACAAATCGAGATAAGAAGATTATCGGTAAGGTTGATAATCTTATTATAGTGATCCATGTATCCAACTTGTCAATTTCAGCGATATGAGATCACTAGAATTGACTGATCTCAGTTTCGTTGTACTAATCCCGAAATATGAACATTATATGAATTAATTATTAATTTATTATAAAAAGGTTTAACTCAGAGAAATTATCAACAAAATTGTCGGACGATGAAATAAACATCGCCAACGTGTCCAAAATGGTCAAATTAGCTAGGATAGCCTACCCAACGGTCCAATTTGGACACAAGGGCAAAAAGTTAATTTCGGGTCAAAACGGTGTCCGTGTCGGAGCCGTTTTGCACCGAAAAATGTGCAAGAAAACTAGTCTACAAAATATAACAAATTATATGTCCACGAAACCAGAATGTCGATACGAACCCAACGGTATCTCCAGAATTGGATTCCGTTGACCCGATCTCATTTTGGCCCGTTGACCAGAACTTGGAATTCCAGTTTGTACGGAAATGCGTGCCGGAGCCAAAGTTCTCAAAACTCAGCAAACTACCTGTGAACGAGTCCAGAATGATGATACGAACTCAATGGTATCTCCGAAATTGGATTCCGATGAGCCGATCTCAAAATAACCCGTTGACCCGGATATTGGTATCCGAGTTGCACCGAAATGCGTGCCAGACCCAATGTCCAATTATATGTCAACGAGTCCAGAATGACGATACGAACTCAACGGTATATCCGGAATTGGATTCCGATGAGCCGACGTCAAAAAGTCCCGTTGACCCAGAAAGTGGGACCCGCTTTGCACCGAAAAATGTGCCCGGGCCCACGTTCTCCAAATCTAACAAATTTTATATGAAAACATGCCAGAACGACGCCACAAGTCTAATGGTGGTGTCAGAAATGAAATCTGGAGTCCCGTGTTCAAAAATGGAATTTTACAAGTTGGAAATTACGAATTTGGACGACCAACTTTGGCGTCGAATTCAACCAATCAAACAAGCTCACAATAAAACGAAACTGGAGGGGTAGTAAGAGGGTTATACCAGCTTTGCACAGGAACTGGTAGCACGCCAAAAGGAGCTGCGGTAGAGGAGATACAAGCTGACGAAGTTGGCCCCGCAAAACTGTCCAAATTTAATACAATTTAAACGGTCAACTTGGTGGCCGGTTTTCATGTATCAAACGATAAAATTAACGGACGAAAATTGACATGAGCGAAGGTGGATATACCAAGATTGCGATGGAGCAAAGTAATCGCCGATCTAACGGTCGGATTTCTGAGAAAACGTGTGCGAAGTTGCTGCGACGGGGTGCCAAAACGAACTTCATTTCGCGCGCGTCACGACGGGACGTCGTTCAAAACGCACGAATCGCCTCCGATACACGTCGGGGAGAGGGACGACGGCCATGGGGCCTGTCCCGGGGATGCACACGGCCAATGTGGGTCGGTCACGGCGGCCTCGATGCCGGCGGCGGCGCGGCAGCGCTGCCAGCGCGTGCGCGCGCGGCCTGGCTTGCGCCGCTGCTGCTGTTGTGCATCTCTGTTGCGCGCGTGGCGGCGCATAGGACGGCACGGAGATGCGCGAAGCGGCGTACAGCGCTGCCACGGTGGAGGAAAGGTGGTGGTCGTGGCTGCGTGAAGTGGTGGTCGGGCTTGCATGGAAGGCCATGGTGATGGTGGTTGGTGTTTAATGGAGAGGAGGAGGAAAGGAGAGTGGAGAGGAGGAGATCGAGGAGATTGTCGACGGTGGCCGACGGCCAGCCTCGCCGGAGGGGAGGTGAGGTCGAGAGAGAGAGGTGGTGTCGGGTTGCATGGAGTAGGTAGTGGTGATGGTATTGTAGCTGCTGTTATGGAGTTGTAGGAATTTAATGGAAGGGATAGAGAGAGAAGGATAGAGTAATAATGATGAGAAGAGAGAGAAGAAAAGTTGCTTTCCATATGAAAATTAGGGCCGGCCAATACATGTTGGCTGAGTAAAAAGTTTCCATGCTAGATTTTAAGAGGTAGGATTTAAAGAGGGAATCAAAGGCTAGGATTCATTAGGAATTAATTGGTCATTCCAATGGATTAAAATAAATAGAATATACACTCAAAATTCGAAATAGAAAAGTAGGTATGGAATATTATTTTTGGACAATAAAATATGAGGGTGTTATGATGGAGAATAACACGGAGCTGGGCTGGACTCGGTGGAGCCGGATTGGGTCAAAACTGGATATTGTGCAAAAATCGAATTAAAATTAGACGTTGATGATCATGTGTAAATAAGTAGCACATGGGGATTCCAATAAATGGGACACAAGCGGCGGACGGGTAGAAGGCTCAAAGTGGGCCATGTCCATAGTTGGGGCTGACAGATTTTGGTCGACAGGGGACCCACAAATCAAGTTGGAAGATAAATGTGACACCGTGGGGTGAAATAAAATTGGGTCACGTGTCAGAAAAGTTGTGCGAAGCAAATGGAGCATAAGGAGGCGTGTCTGAGTGGACACGAAGGTCATGGGTGACGAGCGTCTCGAGTAGATCATCAATGAGGAGTTGGTTTCAAGAAACTGACTAGTCTTGCGCTCCCAATTTAAAAGTCATGGTAACGCGCTGAAAATGATCAAGGAAAAGAGTCGGATAATAAATAATACTCAAATGGTCTAAATCGACCCGAAGTTCAGCGAAGCAGAAAGAGTACAAGGAAACAAGTTTGGGTGGGACACTATATACCGTCATAAAGGTAATCTTGTCCACTCCAAAACTCGTGAAGAAGATTTCCAGAGTTGAACATCCCTGATACTCCAAATATCAATGGCACGGGAAAGTATACTTAGGAAAAATAACAGAATAAATTATTTATCAAAACCAATCAATCAGGAAATAAAATAAAATGAAAAAAAATTCAACCCGAAATTCAGGGTGCTCACATCCTACGCACCTTATAAAAATTTCATCCTCGAAATTAAAATGTCCATACTCCCTCTAGGTCAAACCCCCACAATAAAAGTTCCAGAACTTAAATAAAACATACCATCAAAAAAAGAACGGCATACATGGTCATGGCATACGGTGACAGTGAAGTCTCATCTAGGTATACTAGTCATGCTAACCGGAAGGGTCATAGGGTATCAAACACACAAGCAGTCTAGGGTGCTAAATTAGAAAAGATGCAGAAATATCAAATCATCAAAACTGTAAGACAGTCTACCATCCCATGTGAAAACTGGTACTCATCAAAAAATAAAGAAAGGTAACCACCAATCATCTAAAAGGGTACAGAAAATCAAATTGAAAATTAAGGAATTTGAAAATCACTTGCATTGAAATCCAATCGCATTACATAATATAGAGAGCATTAGAGAGGGAAAACTAGAATCATGTGTATGGGGATATGTGAAATATATATGAAGAGTATAGGAGGATTTGGGTTCCAAAACAACAGCTATCAAGTTACACTAATCATGGCATTTTGGTTAAACAATCTACAATACGCAACCTATTTAATCATAACATGCATGGCTAACCATATATATATATATAAAAAATAGAGACTTAGTCTTGTATCTATATACGTTATAACATATATGCATAAACTCTATATATATCCTTATAGATATATAATCCTAACATAGAGGGGAAGGGTAAGGTTAAATGACAGTATATAATATGTTAGAGTGTGTGTGGGTGTGTCCTTGTACAGGGTTATAGCTAAAAAGTTAAACCAGGTTTTAGTTCAACATTTACATAAAAATATCTGAAAATAAGCTAACATTTAACTAGTGTAATATTAACATAGTACAATTTCAAAATTTATGAGTTTAAAACATCACAACTATCTCAATGCTCCCAATACATCCTATCATGATAGAAATGAAACCCTAATCATATTACCAATACATTTATCTACACATACAGTTCAATATTACATATTAAATCTGAAACTGAACTAAACATTGGAAATCAAATGTGAAAATGTTAACATGTAACTAGTTTTCAGGATTTTGGAGAAATTGAACATTAAAACCCAACTCAATGTTTATCACAAACTAGCATGTAAGAATATGAAACTTAAATTTATATCCTACTTTCCACAAGGTAGCTCAATATTACATTTAAGAAAATAAAGCAGCAATTTGAACTAACATTTGGAAATTCAGCATTAAAGGTTAATATGTACACAGTCTTAAATTTGACAATTTTAAACACAAATTTTCAACCAAAATTTTTTGAATTGAAACCCTACGTATAACATACATGTGCAGTTATGTAGACAAAACTAATAACATAAAATTTATATTTAAATTACGAATTTAAACATGGAAAAGCAGAGAACCAGAAATATTGGTTATGAAAATTGGACATCAACAACATATCCATATGTATCTAAATATGTGAGAATCAAGTGTAGCACGCATATGTATCAGGCAAGGTGTTTGTGTCCACTA
Organism: Iris pallida; assembly: GCA_029216955.1. Lineage (NCBI taxonomy): Eukaryota > Viridiplantae > Streptophyta > Magnoliopsida > Asparagales > Iridaceae > Iris > Iris pallida. Next base: position 12,854,383 of record JANAVB010013598.1, on the reverse strand, counting down.
TATCTATATTCTCATGTCCCAATATAAAATTTTAATTCTACGTTAACACTAACTTTTAAATTCCTATCAAGATTACAGAGTAGGTGATTGACAAAATCAAGACAGTTTTATTATCATTATTATTTAATACAAGAATAATAGCAAGAAGGAATTAACGATAAAATCCGTTCTGCTTATCTGTTTAAAGAAGGAACCGTTTTGAAATCCAGGGTTAAAATATCAAATCCAACATGAGGCCTTTAGCAAAATTATCGATTCATTGTATTATGAAAAACTCATAGCAAGAAATTTCACAAGGTTTATAAAACCAACTAAACTTACTCCTGAGTCAAATAATAGAAAACTAGACAAAACAAACAAATAATAATTCTTTTTTTTTTTTGGATGACTGAAACAAAAGTAGAGAAAACATGTTCAAAAATATTTAAGGTGCAATCCGATAATCATATGCGTCTATCCAAAATCATGGTACTCTAAATCCTCGTCATACTAGTAAGCAAGGCTACGATAATCACAGAGCCCTTGACTTATGCACATATCTCTAGAATCATGGTATTTAACATTTTCGCGGTGCCGCTAGCTTGGCTTCGAAAACCTTAAATTCCCACTCCCGAAAAATATATCCAAAGTCAGACTATATGTCCTCACCATGCTGGCTAATGTGACTATAGAAGATAAGATTTCCATAACATAGATGACCTAGCCCATATAATTTCATCTTGCCAAAAATTAAATTAAATCAATAATAAATACTCAAAAATCAAATCAATTTATTAACGAACATCAAAATTCAAAAATAAACAAAATCTATCTAAATACAAACTCGAATGCAACAACTATCATCAAAATTCAAAATTCGACAATCATCCATCAAAATTAATAAATACAAACTCAAATTCAACAATAATCCATAAAAATCAAATTTAACAACAAAAAGTAAAAATGAATCAAATCAAGGGAAAAAGAGAGTTTTCAAATCAAAGTTAAATAAGATTCTCCAGGGTCGTCCCAGGAATCTCTCAAGGGTTCCTAACTGTGATTGAGTATCTTCAAAATATATCCTATTCCTAGTGCAGGCTGTAGTGGTACTCTAGTTCGAATACCACTACATTTTAGTCTCGACCTGCATGGGCCACCACTAAAAATGTGTCACGACCCGCACCCTAGAGTTAGGGCACGAGAACGTAACGACGCCCAGCCTACGCCGCAGTGTCGGCGGTATAACGCTGTCCTAGGTCAGAACATCTAACATTATAATGCCAAGCAGTATATATACTCCCCGAATGGGGGTGACATAGCAAATACAGTCTCAATCACATCTAGGGTAGAGCATGATAAGGATAGATAAAACATGAAATCCAAAATAAATACAGGAGATAGAAGTCTAAGTGTCTAAGATACATGAACCCAGAAGTACATCTCAAAATTCAAATAAAGATACAGTAATCCACAAAGTAAATACAACTCCAGACAAAATGAAATAACTACCTAACAACCTCTAATGTGTCTCCTCTAGGCTAGCAGGCACCTCCAGGCTATCTGTAAAATTTATCAACAGGTCTAGTCAGGACTGGAGCGAGCACAGTACATCTCAACAGATCATAGCAGGTTAGAAAATATAATCATACAGTAAAGTAAGATACAGGTACTGAAAGAAAACAGTATGTAAATAGAGAGATAACTGTAATAGAAATATCTGCTATACATAGAGAACTAGCATGTGACTAGTGAGTCAGAGTACAATATGAACATGTAAATGGCCTGGGATGATTCTGATAAGACACTAAGGAATGATTCTGATAAGAAACTACTGGTGTATTATTCACATGTCCAAATTCTACTCTCCCGTACCCCCAATCAATACATAAGGATCCAGCCAGGTTATGTTATGATACTATGTTCAGACCCCGAAGGTGATAGACCCCGAAGGTGATAGACCCCGAAGGTGATACATAGTAGACCCATAAATGGGATAAGGATTCCAGGATGACTCTGTGATCATAAGAGTATATGTCATAAGTGATCGAAGAATCCACGAAGCATAGTGATACGCCATGCAAGTGAAACGCACAAAACATAGAGTACCCGATGCTCCCTAAAGATAACATCTCAAGAAGGGATCCATATAGTACCAATCCGTGTGACCAACGTGACAGTACAAGTAAAGTAATCTACTGCAGGAAATAATTCTAAGCAGGATATGAAATGAACAGAGAATATACTCGCCTCGATAACCTGAACAGCTGATAAGTATAGGAGGTCCCACTGAAGCCATAGAGTCATATTTAAAGCAACACAGGTTACAAGGTGTTCAAGTTAAATAAATGAATCCCTACAGGCAACCTATATTATTCTAGGTTCTTCTAAGTCAAATTAACTCTAGGTCAACTCCGGTCAATAATCTAGTCAAACTAGGTCAAGCGTTGACTTATAGTTGACTTTGGGTCAACTGGTCAACTCTGGTCAAATGGGGTAAATCTAATCTAATATAAAGTGTACTTCGTTATTTGTACGTCGAAACTTACGGCACGCAAATCGAGATAAGAAGATTATCAGTAAGGTTGATAATCTTATTATAGTGATCCACGTATCCAACTTGTCAATTTCAGCGATATGAGATCACTGGAATTGACTGATCTCAGTTTCGTTGTACTAATCCCGAAATATGAACATTATATGAATTAATTATTAATTTATTATAAAAATTTTTAACTCAGAGAAATTATCAGCAAACATTATTGGACGATGAAATAAACATCGCCAACGTGTCCAGAATGGTTAAATTAGCTAGGATAGCCTATCCAACGGTCCAATTTGGACACAAGGGAAAAAAGTTAATTTCGGGTCAAAACGGTGTCCGTGTCGGAGCCATTTTGCACCGAAAAATGTGCAAGAAAACAAGTCTACAAAATATAACAAATTATATGTCCACAAAACCAGAATGTCGATACGAACCCAACGGTATCTCCAGAATTGGATTCCGTTGACCCGATCTCATTTTGGCCCGTTGACCAGAACTTGGAATTCTGGTTTGCACGGAAATGTGTGCCAGAGCCAAAGTTCTTAAAACTCAGCAAACTACCTGTCAACGAGTCCAGAATGATGATACAAACTCAACGGTATCTCCAGAATTGGATTCCGATGAGCCGATCTCAAAATGACCCGTTGACCCGGATATTGGTATCCGACTTGCACCGAAATGCGTGCCAGACCCAATGTCCACCAAAACCTAGCAAATTATATGTCAACGAGTCCAGAATGATGATACAAACTCAACGGTATATCCAGAATTGGATTCCGATGAGCCGGCGTCAAAAAGTTCTGTTGACCCAGAAAGTGGGACCCACTTTGTACCGAAAAACGTGCCCGAGCCCACGTTCTCCAAGTCTAACAAATTTTATATGAAAATATGCCAGAACGACACCATAAGTCTAATGGTGGTGTCAGAAATGAAATCTGGAGTCCCGTGTTCAAAAATGGAATTTTACAAGTTGGAAATTACGAATTCGGACGACCAACTTTGGCGTCGAATTCAAGCAATCAAACAAGCTCACAATGAAACGAAACTGGAGGGGTAGTAACAGGGTTATACTAGCTTTGCACAGGAACTGGTAGCACGCCAAAAGGAGCTGCGGTGGAGGAGATACAAGCTGACGAAGTTGGTCCCACGAAACTGTCCAAATTTAATATAATTTAAACGGTCAAATTGGTGACCGGTTTTCATGTATCAAACGATAAAATTAACGGACAAAAATTGACATGAGTGAAGGTGGATATACCGAGATTGCGACGGAGCAAAGTAATCGCCGATCCAACGGTCGGATTTCTGGGAAAATGTGCGCGAAGTTGCTGCGACGGGGTGCCAAAACGAACTTCATTTCGCGCGCGTCACGACGGGACGTCATTCAAAACGCACGAATCGCCTCCGATACACGTCGGGGAGAGGGACGACGGCCATGGGGCCTGTCCCGGGGATGCACATGGCCAATGGGGGGTCGGCCACGGCGGCCTCGACGCCGACGGCGGCGCGACAGCGCTGCCAGCGCGTGCGCGCGCGGCCTGGCTTGTGCCGCTGCTGCTGCTGTGCATCTCTGTTGCACGTACGGCGGCACGTAGGGCGGCACGGCGACGCACGGGACGGCGCGCAGCGCTGCCACGGTAGGGGAAAGGCGGTGGTCGTGGCTGCGTGAAGTGGTGGTCGGGCTTGCATGGAAGGCCATGGTGATGGTGGTTGGTGTTTAATGGAGAGGAGGAGGAAAGGAGAGTGGAGAGGAGGAGATCGAGGAGATTGTCGACGGTGGCCGACGGCCAGCCTCGCCGGAGGGTAGGTGAGGTCGAGAGAGAGAGGTGGTGTCGGGTTGCATGGAGTGGGGAGTGGTGATGGTATTGTAGCTGCTGTTATGGAGTTGTAGGAATTTAATGGAAGGGAGAGAGAGAAAAGGATAGAGTAATAATGATGAGAAGAGAGAGAAGAAAAGTTGCTTTCCATATGAAAATTAGGGCCGGCCAATACATGTTGGCTGAGTAAAAAGTTTCCATGCTAGATTTTAAGGGGTAGGATTTAAAGAGGAAAATCAAAGGCTAGGATTCATTAGGAATTAATTGGTCATTCCAATGGATTAAAATAAATAGAATTTACACTCAAAATTCAAAATAGAAAAGTAGGTATGGAATATTATTTTTGGACAATAAAATATGGGGGTGTCATGATGGAGAATAACACGGAGCTGGACTGGACTCGGTGGAGCCGGATTGGGTCAAAACTGGACATTGTGCAAAAATCGAATTTAAATTAGACGTTGATGATAATGTGTAAATAAGTAGCACATGGGGATTCCAATAAATGGGACACAAGCGGCGGACGGATAGTAGGCTCAAAGTGGGCCATGTCCATAGTTGGGGCTGACAGGTTTTGGTCGACAGGGGACCCACAAATCAAGTTGGAAGATAAATGTGACACCGTAGGATGAAATAAAATCGGGTCACGTGTCAGGAAAGTTGTGCGAAGCAAATGGAGCACAAGGAGGCGTGTCTGAGTGGACACGAAGGTCATGGGTGACGAGCGTCTCGAGTAGATCATCAATGAGGAGTTGGTTTCAAGAAACTGACTGGTCTTGCGCTCCCAATTTAAAAGTCATGGTAACGCGCTGAAAATGATCAAGGAAAAGAGTGGGAGAATAAATAATACTCAAATGGTCTAAATCGACCCGAAGTTCAGCGAAGCAGAAAGAGTACAAGGAAACAAGTTTGGATGGGACACTATATACCGTCATGAAGGTAATCGTATCCACTCCAAAACTCGTGAAGAAGATTTCCAGAATTGAACATCCCTGATACTCCAAATATCAATGGCACGGGAAAGTACACTTAGGAAAAATAACAGAATAAATTATTTATCAAAACCAATCAATCAGGAAATAAAAAAAAAATCAACCCGAAATTCAGGGTGCTCACAGTTCTAAGCATGGTAGTAACTGAAAGTACAACATGTAGAGATCTAACTTGCTACCCCAAGGATCAGCATTTAACATGGTGGGATTTGCAGTTCATTTATGTGACAATATATAAAGTTCGTAGAAAGTACTTGCCTCTAGCAAAGCAAAATAAGCTGCGATATAAGTGCTATGGATGTCTGGTAACTCGTCACTATAGAAATAAATACAATAACTTAGCTTTTACACTAAACTAAAACACTAGGACACTAATTGGTGAAACACGACTTGTGACTGGGCACCTAGCCAAAATGATGACTTTGGCATAGAAGACCAATGTGGGGTGACACACTACTTTAACTAACTTTCTAGGGTATTTACACTAGTGAGGGGTGGGGTTCAATACGGCTAAAACTCAAAATAACACAAAAAGCTACAAGTCATAATTAATCAATAAATAAATCAAATGATCATTGTGTTCCAACAATTTTAGAGATAGACAAAAAGCCTAGTTTTACTTAAAGTAAAGTATCAAAGTGATCCTTGTTAATCATAGAAATTTATTATAATTTTTCTGGAATTTATTAACCAGTACAAGTATTTTATAAAAATCAGTTTTCCTAAGTATACAGAAAATGAGTTTTGGTTTCATATGCCAAACTAGTGGCAAAACAGTAAATTAAATACTACAAAAATTATACTAAATTAGCTAAAGTAACATAGTATCTAAATACTATTTTTCTATAATTTTATTAGTACTTTAAGTATTTTTAGAAAATCAAAAACAGCCTTGCACACAATTAAAATTAAATAATTAATTATCTGCGTATTTTGTCCATGTATATAATTTGAACCAAAGTTCAAATACAGGACCCAAGGCCATGAATCAAGTCCAATATGACTTGTACAGGTCTTGAATGTGTGAAGACACATTTGGGCCCAAACACCCATGCTAGGCTTGGACACCAAATGGTTGCAGTAATTTAAATATACTAAAAATACAATTTGGTAATAGTGCAAAATAAATATTATTATTTTAATATGGTAAAATTATGTATAGTGAATATATACATACATATGTAAAATGTACATATATCTATGTATAAGAAAAATACTTAATTTATAAAGTATATATATATACAAAATATATATATATATATATATATATATATATATATATATATATATATATATATATAAGAAAACACTTAATAATAAAAATAATATATATATACACATGAAAATATATACATATATATATAAAATTTACTAACTATAAAATATATATACATATATATAAAATACTGTCAAAAACAGTATATACATATATATATATATATATATATATATATATATATATATATATATATATATATATATATATATATACTAATATATATATATATATACATATATATATATATAAAAATATATATATAAAACTGAAAAAGAAAAAGAAAAGAAACAGAAAAAAAAAACAGAAAGGAAGAGGGGGCTCGAACCCGAGCGCGTAGGGTGGGGTTTAACACGGGTCGGGCTGGCCAGGGGGTCAGCCCATCAGTTATGTTAAGGTTAGGGTTCTCGTTTATTTTATTTCGTTTAGTCTTATATTATATATAAAAAAATAAAATATCGGTCCTGTGTCCAGACAGTTAAGGACACAGGTATCCACGTGTCCATGCTATGCACGACACGTACGAGCTCAGTCTCGTGTGTCCGAGCACAGCACTAAGTTCGTCGTGTCCTGGCGAGTCTCGTGTGTGAAGACGAGACACGCACGACACGATTCGGGTCCCGTTACTCACGTGTCCGGCGATTGGAGGGGGGTTTAAGTGCCCTGGACGGCAGAGGAGACGTCAGCGAGGCGGCGCTCGGGTGGCGCTCGAGTCGTCTCGTCGAGGCGAACTCTTTGACGGCGGTTGGGAGCTGTGAGGGTCGACGGTGAGGCTGGGCGAGGCTCGCCGGAACTAGGGTTAGGGTTTAGGGTTTTCGTCGGGGACGAACGTCTACGGTGGTCGGAGGTGTTTGTGGTGGTCGTGGTGGGTTAGGGCTTGGTCTGGGGAGCAAGGAGGGGGGGTTTATAGGTCGGTCGAGGCGGTTGGTCGGCCGGGAAAGGCGGCGGGTCGTCGGGCCAAATGGCCGATCGGTCGTGGGGGGGGGAGGGGAGTAGGTAGAGTTAGGGTTTAGCACTTAGGTCCTTAGGAAATTAGGATTTACGAATAGGTCCAAACAGTGTCTAATTGCAATTAATAATTTGCACATTACTATAATAACAATTTAATAAATTGTATTATGATATAAAAACAATTCTAATAATTACAAAGTGATATTAAAACATTTAAATAAATTACAAAATGATATTTTTAATATATTGTCACGCCCCAGAACCAGAATACTGGAGAGCGGGGGCCGACACAGCCAGCTACGTATATTGAAATAGAATACATCTCAACTATACGGTCACGGCTGTCTAGATATGAGGGTTTACTACAAGCCAGCAGTCTCTTAAGGTCAAGCCTATTGTCTCAATCTCAAGCAATTAACAGAGTTACAAGATATTTGAGCATCAAATATATATATATAAGGCGTCCCAAATATTACATATTGGATGATCATGAAGCTAGTCGCACAAAATGATAGGACTAGCAAGAGTTCAGTCATACATGATCAACCCTAGGATTTGTTAATCATGTTTACAGCCCGTAGGCAGACAGTAAGTAAATGTGCATCGAGCTAACAGGTGCTCGTCGGCTAAACGCCTCAAAAGAATAAATTTACATATAAGTGGGTGAATCAAAAAGGGAAAACCCACTCGTAGCCCGGGTTCCGTCTAGTGTTCACCATTGGGCTGGAAGCTTGGTAGATCCTCGGGAGCTGCTCCGAAATCTGGCCACACAAAACCAGCTGGGTCAAACCCCAGAAAGAGCAAGTGCCACAAAGGAGGCCACAAATAAGAACAAAAACCAGCATATCAGAACATAAAGAATAAAAGAAAAGTACAAGTAGTAAAAGTATACAGGACGATAAAAGACTAGGGACGTGGAACCATTCCGGGAGCCAGGTTACAATCCTTAAACCAAACAAGGACCGGGATTGTACCCCTTCGCCTGAATAGCTCACTGTCTCTACCCATTTATCGTTAGATATAAGTAAAACAATCATGATCAAGGGTTCCAGGTACAGGGGCTAGACAAGACTTATACAGGGCTGGACACCATTCATTCACAATCGGCCAAGCAAGTACTACGGCTTACTACTTTAACTAACTAGGGTTATCACAAGCCTAATTACTAACAAGATGCAAGTGAGAATTCCAGTCCCAAGCCCTGCAGACCATCCAGTTATCCTTCCGCGGGTTGAGAGTTATAGGTGGGTACATTGCCCGGGAGACAAATGTACCCTTAGGTGACTTAGAGGGTGCAACACATGACAGTGTGCTGGAAATGTGCTCTACTCGTTGGCAAGCTACAAGTCCATTAAAGTGCCCAGATAACGAGATTGCCTGTGACTGGGAATTCTCCATGTTCTAGTTTGATCTAATCATTAGCCTAATCCAATTTAGTGCGAGTCCCTGGCCGTGGTACCCAGGAAGTCACGTCCTAGACATGATGCAAGACAAGACAAGTGGATTGTGCAAACAAGCAAGCAGGAACACCCACGGTGTCAAGGCAAGTCAAGTCAAGTTATCAAGTCAAGTCAAGTCAAGAGTGCGCCGCCACGGGCCACTATCAAGTTATCAAGATAAATCATGTCAGGGTACTTGTTAGGAGTGCGCCGCCACGGGCCACTATCAAGTCAGGTTGGTCATGTCAGGAGTGCACCACTACGGGTCACTGTCATGTTAGGCTAGTTCCTTGTCATACCATGCTATGTACAATAGTCATTCCAGACATATTAAGCAAAATCAAGTTCATGCCAAAAGGCGTAAGGATATAAAATGGGCATAAAATACCTAATAAAATACTAATATACAAATAGGACTATAGAAGAGCCAAGATCAAGAAATAACAAATTCATCATAGACAAGTTGGTTGCGCAGGGTATGCACTGCGCAGGGTGCCAAGTGCGCAGGGTGAGCTGCGTAGGGTACCAACTGCGCAGGGTGCCAAGTGCGCAGGGGCAGATGGCGCACAGATGGATTGCGCAGAAGGTAGACTGCGTAGGAGTGAACTGCGCAGGAGTTGGTTGCGCAGAGATGGATTGCGCAATGGTCGAATTGTGCAGGGGTTGCCTTGCGCATGGCTGGCTCGCCCATGGCTGGCCTGCGCCAGCGCAATCCAGCGCAGCGCAAGCATGGCTGAGGATCTTGCGCAAATGGCCATGCGCTAAAGAACACGGGTCAGGGTGCGCAAATGGCCTTGCACTAAAGAGCGCAGGCCAGGGAATAGTGCGCAATCGGCCAGGTGCTAAAAAGCACTGGCCGAGAGCTCCACCATGGCTGAACTCTCAAGAACACCAAGAACACCAAGTTCAAATCTTCACAACTTAGCCAAATCAAAACCAAATTTAGATTTTCAAAGTTCTAACTTGAGTAAAATTAAATTCTCTTCCACATGGAAGCATCAAAACAAGCTAAAATCAAAGTTTAATAGATCAAAACCAAGGAATTCCGAAAATAACTAAAACTTAGATCTAGAACAATGGAGTCTCCAAATCACAAAATTCCAAGTTCTAATGTTGTTCTCTATGTCCTAATCTAGCTAATGAACAAATAAAATGTGGTGCTTATTTAATGGCAAGATGCACTTGCCTATAGGTGTGGGTGGAGGAAGAAGAAGAAAAAGAAGAAATTAATGAAGAAATTATGGAGGAGAGAGAAGTAGGTGGGTTATAATGAGGGTGTTGTGGTGGAATGGAGGTGGAGTGTAGGCTTATGGTGTTCCATGCATGTTGAACCAAACTAAACCAACTTTCATAAAATAAAACCAAGCCATGGTCCAAAATCCATTTACGAGAAACCAAAATCCGCAAGTCGAGAAAATTAAAATACGTGCCAAAATCAAATACGAGCATAAATACGAAATACAGGAAATGGGGGTGACAACTCTACCCACCTTCAAAGAATTCCGTCCTCGGAATTTAATCAAGGAGCTAGAGATTGCCACGACAAGCTATACTAAGCACAGACAAGCTACACTAAGCAGTTCAATCATACAATCATACAATGCAAGCAAGGAAGGAAAAGCGTAAGGCATAAGAAAGACATTATACCTCACGAGTCAAACAGGTAGGGATATCGCGATCGGATGTCGTCCTCACGCTCCCACGTTGACTCACCTAGAGAGTGATGACCCCAAGCAACACGGACTAAGTTAATAGTCTTGTTCTTGAGCGTCTTTTCTCTCCGGTCCAATATAGACACGGGCCTCTCCTCATACGAAAGGTTGGTACCAACAACCAATTCCGAATGATCTAGGATATGGCTCGGGTCCGAGATGTACCGTCTTAATTGGGACACATGGAATACATCATGTACCTCACTTAACGACGGCGGAAGAGCGAGACGATAGGACACATCGTCTACTCGCTCCAGAATATCGAACGGCCCTATATACCTAGGACTAAGCTTTCCCCGTACGCCAAAACGAATGACGCCGCGGGTGGGCGAGATCCTAAGGAATACATGGTCGCCGACGACAAATTCTAAGGGACGCCGATGAGCATCGGCCCAATGGCGCTGACGATCCTGAGCAACTCGGAGGTGATCTCTGACCTTCCTGACCACTTCAACCGTCTGAGAAATCAGTTCTGGACCGAGCATCTGCCTCTCTCCGATATCGTCCCATGCTAACGGAGATCTGCATTTTCTGCCATACAGAGCCTCGAAGGGTGCCATCTGGATACTAGCCTGGAAACTATTGTTGTACGAGAATTCTACCAGGTGCAGGTGATCCTCCCACGAACCACCAAAGTCAAGGGTACACGACCGCAACATATCTTCGAGAGTTTGTATAGTACGCTCTGACTGCCCATCTGTCTGCGGATGATATGCTGAGCTGAACTTGAGACGAGTCCCCAAACTTTGATGAAGACTGTGCCAGAAGTGCGATGTGAATCTCGTATCCCTGTCTGATACTATGCTGACTGGCACTCCATGAAGTCTGACGATCTGCCTGAGATACATCTCTGCTAGCTGCACCGTCGACTGTCCAACTCTAAATGGAAGAAAGTGTGCCACCTTGGTAAGCCTGTCTACAATGACCCAAATAGCATCTCTGCCTGCCGGAGATCTGGGTAATCCAGTCACGAAATCTATGGTAATGTGTTCCCATTTCCATTCTGGGATCGGTAAAGGTTGAAGAAGTCCAGCTGGCCTCTGATGTTCAGCCTTGACTTGTTGGCAAACCAAACATCGAGAGACATACCGGGCTATCTCCCTCTTCATACCATTCCACCAAAAGTGCTGACGAATATCTCGGTACATCTTTGTGCCGCCTGGGTGAATGGAGTACTGCGAACTGTGAGCCTCTGCCATGACTTCCTGTCTGATATCTCCACTGGGTACACAAAGACGCATGCCGTGTCGAAGTGTACCATCCTCATGAATACATAACTCTGGCCTTCTCCCTGCCTCGCACTCTGTTCTGAGCCGCTGAATCTTGGAATCTGTTAACTGTGCTGTCCGGATCCTCTCAACTATGGTGGACTGAATCTGTAGGCTGGCCATCAAGGCCACATTGGAAGGAAGAACCACTTCAATTTCCATCTTCTGAAGATCTGCCAATAGCTCTGGTTGTGCTGTCAAGAAATAAACTCCGGCTCTCCTGCTCAACGCATCTGCTACAACATTGGCCTTCCCTGGATGATACTGCAAGTCCACATCATAGTCCACAAGTAGCTCGAGCCATCTTCTCTGCCGCATATTAAGATCTTTCTGGGTGAAAACATACTTCAGGCTCTTATGATCTGTAAATATCTCTACTCTGTCTCCGTACAAGTAGTGCCTCCACAACTTAAGTGCAAACACTACTGCTGCCAGCTCCAAGTCGTGGGTCGGGTAATTCTTCTCATGATCACGGAGTTGACGTGACGCATAAGCAATTACCTTCCCATGCTGCATCAAAACACATCCCAATCCTCTGCCTGAAGCGTCGCAATAAACTGTGAATCCTCCGGTCCCATCTGGAAGGGTGAGAATGGGAGCCGTTATCAAACCTCGCTTCAACTTCTCAAACGATTCCTGACATTCTGCGGTCCAAATGAACGGCACATCCTTGCGGGTCAACTGGGTCATCGGCGCTGAAATCCTTGCAAAATCAGAGACAAACTGCCGGTAGTAGCCGGCCAATCCAAGAAAGCTGCAAACTTCTGCCACTGAGCTGGGTACTGGCCAAGACTCGATGGCCACAATCTTCTGGGGATCTACTTCCACTCCTCCTCTGGTAATGATGTGACCCAAGTAAGAAATGCGATCGAGCCAGAACTCGCATTTACTGAACTTGGCGTACAACTGGTGCTCTCTGAGAATCTGGAGGACAACTCTGAGATGCTGCTCGTGCTCTGCTTCATTCTTGCTGTAGACCAGGATGTCATCAAGGAACACTATCACAAACTGGTCCAAGTAAGGCATGAAAATACGGTTCATGAGGTCCATGAACACTGCCGGCGCATTGGTCGCTCCAAAGGGCATAACTAGAAACTCCCAATGTCCGTACCTAGATCTGAACGCCGTCTTCGGGATGTCCTGCTCTCTGACTCTGATCTGGTGGTATCCTGACCGCAAGTCTATCTTCGAGAAAACTGAAGCCCCCTTGAGTTGATCAAACAAGTCATCTATCCTCGGGAGAGGGTATCTGTTCTTAATTGTCACTGAGTTCAAGGTACGATAATCAACACATAGCCTGGACGTACCATCCTTCTTTTTCACAAGAAGCATCGGGGCTCCCCAAGGCGATCCACTTGCACGAATGAATCCCTTAGTCCTGAGTTCTTCAATCATCTTGTACAAAATCTCCAACTCTGAAGGCGCCATTCTATAGACTCGTTCTGATACTGGTGCTGTCCCGGGAATCAAGTCGATGGTGAACTCGATCTCCCGCTCTGGCGGCATCCCTGGAAGTTTCTCTGGGAAGACATCTGGAAACTCTTCAACTATCCGGGGCAACTGTACTGCTGCTACTGCCATCTGCAATACTGGAGGAGATGGCTCTACGGCGCCTCTGGAAAATGAAAACTCTGGCTCTCCGGGAATACTAAAGACAACTCTGCCAACATGGCAGTCTATCCTAGCATAATGGTTCCTCAACCAATCCATGCCTAGGACTACATCATAGTCTGCCATAGGGAATTCTATGAATCTAGCGGGGAACTCTCTACCGCTAACTACGATCCGACACGAGGAAAATACTCGATCTACTCCCACAAGTCCATTACCAGTAAGTATATTGAGCCTCACTGATAATGACTCGGGCTCCAATCCTATCCGTGTCGCGAATCGTGCAGACATGAATGAATGCGATGCACCAGAATCAAATAATACAGATGCTGGAAAGGTGTTGACGAGAATAGTACCTGCCACTACCTCACCTGGTGCAACTTCTTCTTCCATGGTCATCATCATAGCCTGACCTCTAGCTGCGGGTCCCCTCTGCTGGAAACCCCTCTGTCGGTTCCGTGCTGGAGCCTGGGTGATCTGCTGCTGGTTCTGCTGCTGAAAGGCCTGGGCCTGGGGCGCCAATGGCCTTGGGTACTGCTGCTGCTGCTGAACTGGAGCTGGGGCTGGTCCTCTCACCGAAGAACTAGAAAGGTTGGATGATGATGGACCTCCCCTATTCGGGCAGGTCCCTATCTGGTGGTCTGCTCCTCCACAAGCCAGGCACAATCCCTGTGCCCTACGACACTCTGCCACTACATGGCCCGGCTTCCCGCAATGAGAACATCCCATCGCGGAAGACTGCTTCTGTTTCTGCTGCTGCGGGTACGTCGGGGTCGAATGCTGAACCGACGTCACTGAGGCCACCCGCCTCGGAGTTCCAATGGTTATACCCCTAGCTGCTGGGGCTGGAGCTGAAGATTGGTGCATCTGGCTGTGGGACCGCTTCCTGCCTCCGGTCCTGTCCACAATTCTCCGGGAGGTATACTCATGCCTCCTTGCTGCCTTCAACACTGCATCGAACGTCTGGTGCTCGAACTGCTCCACAGCCAATAATATCTCTAAGTGCAGCCCTTGCTGGAACCGCTGAACTCTATCGAACTCGGTTGCCACCAAGGTGGAGGCGAACCTACTCAGCCTAGAAAACTCGGTCGCATAGCCATCGACCGTCCTGCCTCCTTGCTTCAAGTTGGTGAATCTGGTCTGCAGGTCGTACCGAGCCACAGCATCAAAGTACTTTGTCTGGAATCTCTCTCTGAACGTCGCCCAAGTGACTGGTGCTGCTAACCCCATGGCCTGAGCTGCCCACCAATCGCGAGCCAAGTCTAACAACTGTAGCCGTACCACCGCCACCTTATCATTCTCAGGTGTCCTAGCTGCTTCTAGAACCACCTCGGTATCCTGAAGCCAAGCGTCCGCGGCAATCGCATCTTCACTGCCATCAAAGAAGGGAGGGTTCAAGCGCTTGAAACTGTTGGCCGCCTGGTTCCCTTGGGGACCTCCTCGGTTTAGTGCATCATGAACTTCCTGGTGCAAGGCATCGCCTCGACGATCTTGGGATGCAAGCAGTTCTCTGATAAGCCCTACCAAAGGTCCCTCATCCTGTCTAGCTGGTTGAACGGGCGGAGCTGCCTGAACTGGAGGTACTGAGCCTCCGGAAAGCATAACTCGGGAGGCTACTCCAGAGTGCTGAGCTTGATCTTCCTGGCGCTGGGGTGCTTGTCGAGCTTCCTCTGGCTGGTTGGCAGGTCCGGGAGTAATACCGCTGAAGAAGACGACATAGGGAACAATAAGGAAAGGACCAGGACAGATCAATGATACAAGCATGTGATCAAGTCAAGAATATCAGGGATTTGAAGATACGAACAGAGATCAAGGGCGAATATTGATTGAGACATCTATTGGGTAAACCCTCACATTTCTTGATTGACAAGACCTGCATGGGCCACCACTTAAACCGTGTCACGCCCCAGAACCAGAATACTGGAGAGCGGGGGCCGACACAGCCAGCTACGTATATTGAAATAGAATACATCTCAACTATACGGTCACGGCTGTCTAGATATGAGGGTTTACTACAAGCCAGCAGTCTCTTAAGGTCAAGCCTATTGTCTCAATCTCAAGCAATTAACAGAGTTACAAGATATTTGAGCATCAAATATATATATATAAGGCGTCCCAAATATTACATATTGGATGATCATGAAGCTAGTCGCACAAAATGATAGGACTAGCAAGAGTTCAGTCATACATGATCAACCCTAGGATTTGTTAATCATGTTTACAGCCCGTAGGCAGACAGTAAGTAAATGTGCATCGAGCTAACAGGTGCTCGTCGGCTAAACGCCTCAAAAGAATAAATTTACATATAAGTGGGTGAATCAAAAAGGGAAAACCCACTCGTAGCCCGGGTTCCGTCTAGTGTTCACCATTGGGCTGGAAGCTTGGTAGATCCTCGGGAGCTGCTCCGAAATCTGGCCACACAAAACCAGCTGGGTCAAACCCCAGAAAGAGCAAGTGCCACAAAGGAGGCCACAAATAAGAACAAAAACCAGCATATCAGAACATAAAGAATAAAAGAAAAGTACAAGTAGTAAAAGTACACAGGGCGATAAAAGACTAGGGACGTGGAACCATTCCGGGAGCCAGGTTACAATCCTTAAACCAAACAAGGACCGGGATTGTACCCCTTCGCCTGAATAGCTCACTGTCTCTACCCATTTATCGTTAGATATAAGTAAAACAATCATGATCAAGGGTTCCAGGTACAGGGGCTAGACAAGACTTATACAGGGCTGGACACCATTCATTCACAATCGGCCAAGCAAGTACTACGGCTTACTACTTTAACTAACTAGGGTTATCACAAGCCTAATTACTAACAAGATGCAAGTGAGAATTCCAGTCCCAAGCCCTGCAGACCATCCAGTTATCCTTCCGCGGGTTGAGAGTTATAGGTGGGTACATTGCCCGGGAGACAAATGTACCCTTAGGTGACTTAGAGGGTGCAACACATGACAGTGTGCTGGAAATGTGCTCTACTCGTTGGCAAGCTACAAGTCCATTAAAGCGCCCAGATAACGAGATTGCCTGTGACTGGGAATTCTCCATGTTCTAGTTTGATCTAATCATTAGCCTAATCCAATTTAGTGCGAGTCCCTGGCCGTGGTACCCAGGAAGTCACGTCCTAGACATGATGCAAGACAAGACAAGTGGATTGTGCAAACAAGCAAGCAGGAACACCCACGGTGTCAAGGCAAGTCAAGTCAAGTTATCAAGTCAAGTCAAGTCAAGAGTGCGCCGCCACGGGCCACTATCAAGTTATCAAGATAAATCATGTCAGGGTACTTGTTAGGAGTGCGCCGCCACGGGCCACTATCAAGTCAGGTTGGTCATGTCAGGAGTGCACCACTACGGGTCACTGTCATGTTAGGCTAGTTCCTTGTCATACCATGCTATGTACAATAGTCATTCCAGACATATTAAGCAAAATCAAGTTCATGCCAAAAGGCGTAAGGATATAAAATGGGCATAAAATACCTAATAAAATACTAATATACAAATAGGACTATAGAAGAGCCAAGATCAAGAAATAACAAATTCATCATAGACAAGTTGGTTGCGCAGGGTATGCACTGCGCAGGGTGCCAAGTGCGCAGGGTGAGCTGCGCAGGGTACCAACTGCGCAGGGTGCCAAGTGCGCAGGGGCAGATGGCGCACAGATGGATTGCGCAGAAGGTAGACTGCGGAGGAGTGAACTGCGCAGGAGTTGGTTGCGCAGAGATGGATTGCGCAATGGTCGAATTGCGCAGGGGTTGCCTTGCGCATGGCTGGCTTGCGCATGGCTGGCCTGCGCCAGCGCAATCCAGCGCAGCGCAAGCATGGCTGAGGATCTTGCGCAAATGGCCATGCGCTAAAGAACACGGGTCAGGGTGCGCAAATGGCCTTGCACTAAAGAGCGCAGGCCAGGGAATAGTGCGCAATCGGCCAGGTGCTAAAAAGCACTGGCCGAGAGCTCCACCATGGCTGAACTCTCAAGAACACCAAGAACACCAAGTTCAAATCTTCACAACTTAGCCAAATCAAAACCAAATTTAGATTTTCAAAGTTCTAACTTGAGTAAAATTAAATTCTCTTCCACATGGAAGCATCAAAACAAGCTAAAATCAAAGTTTAATAGATCAAAACCAAGGAATTCCGAAAATAACTAAAACTTAGATCTAGAACAATGGAGTCTCCAAATCACAAAATTCCAAGTTCTAATGTTGTTCTCTATGTCCTAATCTAGCTAATGAACAAATAAAATGTGGTGCTTATTTAATGGCAAGATGCACTTGCCTATAGGTGTGGGTGGAGGAAGAAGAAGAAAAAGAAGAAATTAATGAAGAAATTATGGAGGAGAGAGAAGTAGGTGGGTTATAATGAGGGTATTGTGGTGGAATGGAGGTGGAGTGTAGGCTTATGGTGTTCCATGCATGTTGAACCAAACTAAACCAACTTTCACAAAATAAAACCAAGCCATGGTCCAAAATCCATTTACGAGAAACCAAAATCCGCAAGTCGAGAAAATTAAAATACGTGCCAAAATCAAATACGAGCATAAATACGAAATACAGGAAATGGGGGTGACATATATAAAACTCATTTAAAATCATTTAAAAATTCTAGAAAAATTCCTAAAAATCCTAATAATTATTTTAAGGCTGTAAACGACATTAAAAATTAATTAACACTAAATAAAAATGAATTTTGAAAACAGGGGCTTACAGGTACTATCATACAAAACACATGTGGTCCAAATGAGATAGGGCATGCACCGACCAGGCCTAAAGCAGAAGCAATATATGACAGGCTCGCACATAAAAATATGCGCTATAGCCATTCAAAATTTCAGTCATCGTCTGCTCACCATCCTTACTCTTGAGAGGAGGTTGCACGTCGGAATGAATGGAAGGAGCGTCTGCCGCTCTCGACGGAGAAGCAAGTCTCTTCCCTTTGGCCGCCGCACCAGTCGACCTGGAAGCTTTTGGAGCCGTAGCAGAAAGTATGATGAATTCGAAGGAGAAGAAGGTGAAAGAGGAAAATCTCTCTCTGAATGACTCCTATTTATAGAGTTGCTGAAAAGAGACTCTTCGATTCTTGAGATCATTAAGGATAAGGACGACGTTTGGGGACTTTATTCCTAATAACCGTCGAACGTCTCTTCAGTTCTCGAGATCATTAAAGATAATGTCGACGTTTGAGGACTTTATCCCCAATAACCGTCGGCTTTATCTCGAAAAGAGATCCACAACCGAATCAAGAAAATTAAATACAGCAGTGACAACTGGCAGGCTCTCTGCGTCTCGAAGTGTCCCTACGACTCAAAGATTTGTTCTGCGGCTCAGGATTTCCCTACGACTCAAGATCTCTCTACAGTTCAAAAAATTTCCTGCGACTTGAAGACTCCCTGCGGCTTGATATATTTTTATGCTTCTTATTCAAAGTATTCTAAATTTGCAATTTGAAAACTTTGAAGGGGGTCTTGTAGAAGCATGAAAAATATGGGGTTCATACAGATTACAAATTACCGCATAGGTACTTTGGGCCAAACAGGTCCGCATAAAGGAAAGCCGTATGACTGGTTCAATAACATATGCGGCCCATCGACAACCAGCTACAGAAGGAAGATATGTGGCCAAGATGAGCAGTTCGTCTGATAAAGCTAACAAGTCCTGACAAAACTGACAAAAATGACAGCTCTGACACTTCAACAAAAAAAGATAAGACGTGAGACATCGCCCAAAAGCAAGGTTCGTACGCCTTCATGTGGCCAGAAAGGAGTGTTACCTAAGCCGTATGAACCTTATGCGGTTCAGACATATGCGGCCCCAAATTCTCCGAACTTCATGCGGCAAAAAGTAACTGTGATCCAAGCCGCATGAGCTTTATACGGCCAAAAATGTGGCTTAAATCCTGAAGCTGTGTCTGGACTTAGGAAGTCTACGACCTAAGCCGCATGAGTCTCATGCGGCTCCACATAGTCGAAAACTGAAAGATCTATGCGGCTAAAAAAATGATCCCTGCGACAGGACACGTGGCAATCTGACCAAGTCCTAAACTGCCCAGATTTGCTGCAACAAAATCCTAACAAATCGACAGATGGCAGCCAAAGAGCCGATCTTCGTGTGCCAATCAGCCACGTGGCCGCAGACCGTCTATACGGCTCAACATACATCCTATTATAAATAGCAGGATGCTATACCCTTGTAAAAGGTTGGCAACCTTCAAGAAAGTAATTTCTTCAAGATCTAGAGACTGCGTCAGATAGTCCACGGAGTAAAGCAGAATCGATAGCACTTTCCCGAGCCTCCACCATCACCCCCCAGAATCAAAACTAAACAATTGTACTTAGATTGTTTCCTAGGATTTCTTTCTAGGCTTTTCATTGTACAAGCGAGTTTGTAATCAATTTCAGTGTTCTGTAATACCTGTCTTTGAATTTTTATGGCAAACAAGTGTCACATGTGTTAGTAAGGGATTTTTTTCCTATAGCTAAGTTTATGAGATTGTATATCTAGAGTATGTATATATATTACATATATATAGATAATAGGGCATAACTTGTATGTTAGGATTAGGGTAATACCTAATCTAGGAATAGATATATATATATATATGGATAATGTATCTAAGTAGGATAATTGGAAATAGTTAGATTGACCTTGATATAGTTTAGGGTTGACTAAGGTTGACCAGTTGACCAAAAGTCAACTGTAAGTCAAATTGACCTAGAATTGACCTAAATTGCATATCGTACATTGGATACTCATATTTGACACCCAAAACCCCAATTAACATGTATATCTCATATCTAGGTCTGTATGACATCATTTTGAGCCTCGACTCACATTCATTGCTCAGGACGACATGCGAGTACATTCTCTGATAGTTTTCATTATTTGTTATTTCCTATGATGCATGTTATACTAGTGTTCTATCTTGATTCCGACACGATGGACTCACGGATTGGTATTATATGGATTCTTTGACTTGAGATACGTAGTTTCATGCCTATTGACTTTATTGTATTAATGAATTACTGGACTAATGTATCTACTCTTGACTAATAAAATATGTGTAAAAAACCTGGATCCATGTGTACTAGTCGGGCGAAAAAATACCTAGGAGACATGTGAACACACTCTTTCTATCACATGGTCTTACTGGAATAATAACGGCCACACATGGACGTGTATGGTTTGCCGGATATCACACTCTAGCCTTTCACATGTCAACTTGGTATTTTAAATCACTGGTCTTAAACACTAATTTCCTGGATTGTCTGTTGTATACCATGCATGACAGGTTTCCACTTGTTACATATATGTTTGTTTTTCACATTTCACATGTTCTCTATATACATCTACTGCTCGATATTCACTTGTCTTTTTCTTATGCATTATCTCTATAACATGATCATCAAGTATTTCATTATTATTACATTTTCATAGTGCTTGTCAATTAAATAAAGCTGCTGTTAGTTTATGACTTCGCTCCATCCTGACTGGGTACCTTGACAAAATTTTACAGATGATTTAGATGACTGTCCTACCTACTATGAGCAGGAGGAATACGAGGGATGCATACAGGAGTCTGAGGAGGATCCTGCTCAGTAGAGTGTGCCTTGATATAGTTTAGAATATTTAACATTCATATTGTATCGGATTGTTCCGATTGTGAGTAGAGACTTATTTTATATCTAGGATATGTGTTTATCTATGTTGGACATCTAAACTTATGTATTGTGATAACTTTACTCTTTATTCAGTTATCTCCTTATTATCTTTTGTTTCGTATCGTGCTCTATCTTCCTTTCGACTTGTGATTGAGATTATATAGTTGAGATGTCATAATATTCCTCCGTGCGGAGATGACAGGTTTTATGATTCATATTGTTACCCACATCCTCGTGCCCCTAAATAGGGTACGGGTCATGACAAGAACCGAAATCATATTCCTAACCTTATCAAGGAATATGTACCTCTGACTTCTCCTTATCCCATCACTGTAACTGATATCTGTAAACTTCTTGTACAAAAGCGAAAGATCGCAGGACCATCTCATCCACCTGTAACTCCATATCAGGAATATCACTTTATCATCACCATGAAGTAGTGATTAAATGTTGCTGTCAATCAGCTAAACAGTCTGTCTTCGACATTTGAACTGTACTCGAACTCCTGAACTCATTATGGTGGACGAAGATGAATTGCTATATGCTTCGGTCAATATGACGTCTTGAAGTACTAGGGGTAGAAAACGTCTAAGACATAATGCATCTCGCAATCCCAGTTAGCAATACCTTGATCGTATCCGTGACTCCGGTGAAGGGGTCTACCAAAATACCAGATCAAGAAATCTAGATCTACTCAGTCAAAGGAATCTTTCTTCCAACTAGAAAGTAATCGGTGTAACGCCCCAGTCCCAAAATACGTAGGACTATATACGTAGACATGCCAGCTGTATTCATACGAAGTATACTCCAATATATGGAAGCCTCGTATAAATACATAAGCTGTAAAATACAGTAGAACTATAACTAATCTCATCCACACAGAATAAATGAATAAAAGATCATATAATGAAAATGAATTTGTCTTGATACAATATGTTGGACGGAGACAAATCCACTACCAACAAAATAAGAAAAAGTACATAGAAAATGAAATAAGTGGCGAGCGAAGCGAAGACGATCCAAGTGCAATCATCCTCGGAGAATGGAGATAGTCACGGCTAGAACTAGAGCACCTGCGAAAGACAATAGCACACACCTAGAGAGATAACCAGGTCCTCAGAGGGACGTAACAAGACACATAATATTATGCCATATAAACTGAATAAATATTGCTCAATAAATAAGTAAATCGAATTATAACATGTTCTAATACGCACCTACTGAACGAGCGTACCATCCCTCCAACCAAACAAGGACAGGAGATGGTAAACTAATTCACGGTAATGTATCTTCCCATGCTATGAATCAAATATGGTATCCGGATCCCAACAAGGTTCAATACCTTCTCATCGAAGTAGTAAGTCACACCTACAACCAAACAAGGACAAGATGTGACGAACTAATTCGCGGCAAGTTATTGTTCCAAGCCACGGTCAGATACAAGTACCCAAACCAAAAGTACTCGTACTTAACGGATAAAGGTGCCTAACCAATCTAAGTGAAATGTTGTTAAGAACAATCCTTCCTACGCATTGGCCCTGGCTGAATAGGATCGGCATAGTCCCCCCTTGGGGCACTAGAGGCCCAATCAATAAGAGCATGACGTTCCACAGAATCGTCAGTGGCCGTCAGTAATCTTGGGTCATCAACCCCATATCTCCAGCGGAGAGTCCGGGTCACAAGGAAAAGTGCATCGAAGCCCATACGCTAAGGAATCGTCCTCCCCGTCCAATGTCTACTATGTTGTATCCACAACATTAACCTCTATAACCGCTAAGTCAAACTAGCATGCAACCTCTATCAGCGGTTATTCCTATCGCACGGCTTGTACGTACTGGTGGCCAGCCAATCACGTACTTTCGTATTCTACATGCGACACACATCTTCGTGTTACAACGTGTCAAGGCCAATGAATGCAACACACATGGTGGTCCCTTAAATCTAGGTTTAATTTGTAAGAAATAATACAAAGCAGAAAATATAATGAACAGTAAGTTCTAACAGTTATGCCATATATCACAGTTTAATTTGCATAAAGAAAATAAATAATGCATGAAATATAAGCTAAAATAAATAAACAGCTAATGGCAAGGTGTCTTGCCTGGTAGGACGCCTGGTGTGCTGCGATAATCATGGTGGCATGAACTACGACTTTGGTGTAACAACTATACAAGGGGACCTTTGTTGATTGCACGGACAGTTTCATTGGGTTCAGAAGGGTCAAATTAGTTAGGGTGGACATAAGGTAGGCTTGAATTGGCAAGAGATTGTGAATAGGACTAATCGCGAAAGAGGGAGAATATCGAAGGAATTTGAATAAAAATAATATACGATTTAGAAACTATTTATCATAATTGAAACTATATTTTATCAAAAATCGTTTATAGGCAAAAACTCCAAGTTCGTAATAATAGAATTATTTTAGGCTTCTAAAATAATTTGAGTATAATTATAGGCCAAGCCTAATACAAAATTTTGCTACAAAAATATTTTTAGAAATAATAATTAATCAACAATACTAATATTAACAATGAATATAATAGAAACAATATTACATAATAATACTTATACTAAGTAGATACCATATACAAATTTGATAAAATATACAAAAATATAAATAAAGCAAAGAACCAGCTCATCTGTACTGCGTCTCTTCTCTACTAAATAAAAACAACACAAAAAAAACATAGAATAATAATAGTAAATATAATAATAATAATTACAACAAAATTACAATAATAATAATAATATATAACAGAAAAAAATAAAATAAAAGAAATAATAATAATAATAATTAATGAAAACTACTGTTCTTCACCAAAACAGAAAATGAAAAAAAGAATCAGAAGAAGAGGAGGGGAGGTCTCGGGATGGGTTTAGAGAGAGAGAGAGCGGAAGAGAGAGGGTGAGGAAGAGAGAGAGGAAGGGGGAGAGAACGGGGGCTGGTGACGATGCCGGCGGTCGGCGCTGGTCCAAAGAGGAGCGGAGGTACGGGGAGAGGCCGGCGTGGAGGGGCGCACGGTCGGCCGGGCGCTCGGAGTGGAGGGTTTTGGGGGGATCCGGCCGGCGGAGCGGCCAGGGTTGCGGAGGCGGGGGTTCGAGTCGGCGGGGTGGTTCGCCGGCGGTGGAGAAAAGGGTTTGAGCGGGAAG
Organism: Iris pallida; assembly: GCA_029216955.1. Classification (NCBI taxonomy): domain Eukaryota; kingdom Viridiplantae; phylum Streptophyta; class Magnoliopsida; order Asparagales; family Iridaceae; genus Iris; species Iris pallida. The sequence continues at coordinate 12,829,992 of JANAVB010013598.1, read as the reverse complement.
AGGCGGTGGGAGCGAGCTCAGGCGGTGCGGTGGAGTCGCGCTGCTCCGGACGGCGGGCGGAGCTAGGGCAAGCGCGAGTAGGAAGGAGGAAACTCGCCGGGGGCGCGGCTCCGGCGCGGTGGCTAAGGCGCGTACGGGGATTCGAGGGCTGGGAGCGGGGTTACCGGTGGAGAAGCGGACGGCGTTCGCCGTCCTCGACCAGGCGGAGGCGTAGGCGGAGGTCGGCAGGCTCGGCAGCGCGTCCGGGCGCGGCTCCGGCGAAGGTAAGCCGGTGGTGCTGGTGGTGTTCCTCTTTCTTTTTTTTTTCTTTTTTTTTGTTTTGGCTGTGGTTTTGGTAATGGCGACGGTGGCGGTTGGCACGGGTGGAGGCGGTCGGTGATGGCCGGGCGTGGGTGTTGTGGTGGTGGTTTTGGCTATGCTGGTGGTGGCAGGGTAGTTTGGGTGGTGGCTGTCGTGTGTCGGGCAAGGAGGAGGGGATGGCCGGAGTTAGCCGATTGTGTCGGGGGTGGCCAGTAGGTTCTGGTGGCGCTGTCGGAAGGAGTTGGGATGTCGGGGAGACAGTGATGGTGTGACGGTGGTTACGGCTGAGTCGGGAGGTCGGGGATGATGGTGGAGGAGATCAGTGGTTGCTGGTGCTGCCGGGGTCGAAGGGTTCGGCGGGTGGTCGAGAACAGGTAGCCGGGGACGAGGCTGTCAACATAAGGCTAGTATTAGGGTAGAAATTTCTATTGTGTCGGGGAAGTGTCCGACACGGAATCAATGTATTTGTAAAACCATGGAATAAGATATTGGAATAACGCCCGGGGTCGGACCCGAGGCCGTCACGGCTGACACGGAAGGGATGGACACCGACACGAGGCACGTACATGTTGTGGAAATATTTGTGGAACAATTTTGGATTTGTGAAAAATAATGGAGGAGTACCTGCCTATTTATAGGATGTGGGAATTCCCAATTGGATATGGATTAGGAATAATTTATACCCCAAGATAGATAATTCAATACTTAATTTAAATAATTCAATAAATCTAATCTCAAATCAAATCCAATTTTAAATCAAATCTAATTTAAATCAAATTAAATTCTTGGTTTAAAATCAAATCAATTTCAAATATAAATATTAATTTAATTATTTAAATAGATCCATAAAATTAATTCAAAATTTAAATGCCACAATAAATTCAAAATATGTTTTCCAAAAATACTATTATAATACTTTCGAAAATACCTTATTATTAACAAAATAAACTTAATAAAATATTTATGAAATAAATATTTTTGCACGAAGAATATTATTTATTAGTAATAACTGCTAAAAACAATTGACTTTTATAGCAAGAATAATAATTATATATAATATTTTGAAAGTGTAATAAAATAGAAAAATTATTTTTCTAAAATATGTACGCTCGTACATATTCGCACTCGTCGAGCAATTACGAAAGACGAACCTTCGCACACGACGTACATTACGACTACGTGACGTACCATACCAAATTTTAAATCAGTACAAATTTTAAATAAAAAAAAATAGTAGAAATTTAGGGTTTTACATCCTACCCAACTTAAAAGAATTTCGTCCTCGAAATTAAGAATTCGTAGGGGGTGAGAAGGCACAACGGTAGATAGAATGGTTCGAAATTTATATGGTCGTAATCTAGGTTGAGGATATGATTAAGAGATGATTGTAATCACTCTTAAATTCAAGTGATTTAGAAAGTCAAGATTGTAGATTTAGGGTCGAGGGAAAGGACGAGTAGTTAAGACAAGGATATAGTCACATTGAGTGTTAATGGTCATAAGAGATAGGATAGCTAGGGGAACTTCAAATACAGTGCATTCGTCCTTCTTAAATAGGTGAAGGCGAAAGCAAGATAGAGTTCAAAGACGATATCCTTGAATACGAATACGTGGTTCAAAGACGATCGAATAATTTCAAAAGAATTGTCAAGGCAGTCGTGGGTGGGATTGTAAGGGTCAAGTTTAATTATGTCCCTATCCAAGTAGAACGATAAATAAAAGTGAACCAAAGTGCACTTGGTTGATCAGACCATCATGCACCGGTTCTGATAGACAATATGTTAGTGGGGTACCTCCATTAACATATAGGTCACGAACAAGCTTGGTAAAAGGCTAAGCTTGCAAAAACTAGGCTACATTAGCATCATTAGTCTAGATAGTAAAATATAGGCACGATAATAGATGAATAAAAACAATTATGAATAGTCTAAGAGTCATAAGGATCTAAGACTTGTTTATTCCTATACCATCATTCTACGGTTTTATTGACCAAGGCTTGGTTGACCAAATGGATTAAATTTCCCCTAGATTCTAGGATCTAAGGAAGCTTGCTAATATAGGTCACTAGGTCAAAAGGGGTTGCTAGTGCATAAGGTATTCTACCCAACTTAAAGAATTTAAACTAATGGTGTTTTGGGACAACTAAGTAGTATGGTCAATCTCTAGCAAGCACGAAGGGAAGATAAGAATAGGGATGGAAGGAAGCAAGCAAGATGCAATTGATGAGTCAAACGATAGATAAAATCAAGGAAAAAGGTCAAGTATGTGGATGAGATCCTAGACTTCGAATCCTATATACAGCCTTGCTTGGTACGGTAAAGTAACCAAACATTTTATCTTGACCTGTATGGGCCACCACAAAAACATGTAACACCCCAGTCCAAAAATACGTAGGACTATGAACGTAGACATGCTAGCTGTATCCATACGAAGTATACTCCAATATATGGAAGCCTCGTATAAATACATAAGCTGTAAAATGCAGTAGAACCATAACTAATCTCATCCACAAAGAATAAATGAATAAAAGATCATATAATGAAAATGAATTTGTCTTGATACAATATGTTGGGCGGAGACAAATCTACTACCAACAAAATAAGAAAAAGTACATAGAAAATGAAATAAGTGGCGAGCGAAGCGAAGACGATCAAAGTGCAATCATCCTCGGAGAATGGAGATAGTCACGGCTAGAACTAGAGCACCTGCGAAAGACAATAGCACACACCTAGAGAGATAACCAGGTCCTCAGAGGGACGTAACAAGACACATAATATCATGCCATATAAACTGAATAAATATTGCTCAATAAATAAGTAAATCGAATTATAACATGTTCCAATACGCACCTACTGAACGAGCGTACCATCCTCCCAACCAAACAAGGACAGGAGATGGTAAACTAATTCACGGTAACGTATCTTCCCATGCTATGAATCCAATATGGTATCCGGACCCCAACGAGGTTCAATACCTTCTCATCAAAGTAGTAAGTCAGACCTACAACCAAACAAGGACAAGATGTGACGAACTAATTTGCGACAAGTTATTGTTCCAAGCCACGGTCAGATACAAGTACCCAAACCAAAAGTACTCGTACCTAACGGATAAAGGTGCCTAACCGATCTAAGTGAAATGATGTTAAGAACAATCATTCCTACGCATGGGCCCTGGCTGAATCGGATCGGCATAGTCCCCTCTTGGGGTACTAGAGGCCCAATCAATAAGAGCATGACGTTCCACAGAATCGTCAGTGGCCGTCAGTAATCTTGGGTCATCAACCCCGTATCTCCAGCGGAGAGTCCGGGTCACAAGGGAAAGTGCATCGAAGCCCATACGCTAAGGAATCGTCCTCCCCGCCCAATGTCTACTATATTGTATCCACAACATTAACCTCTATAATCGCTAAGTCAAACTAGCATGCAACCTCTATTAGCGGTTATTCCTATCGCACGGCTTGTACGTACTGGTGGCCAGCCAATCACGCACTTTCGTGTTCTACATACGACACACATCTTCGTGTTACAACGTGTCAAGGCCAACGAATGCAACACACATGGTGGTCCCTTAAATCTAGGTTTAATTTGTAAGAAATAATACACAGCAGAAAATATAATGAACAGTAAGTTCTAACATTTATGCCATGTATCACAGTTTAATTTGCATAAAGAAAATAAATAATACATAAAATATGAGCTAAAATAAATAAACAGCTAATGGCAAGGTGTCTTGCCGGGTAGGACGCCTGGTCTACTGCGATAATCATGGTGGCATAAACTACGACTTTGGTGTAACAACTACACAAGGGGACCTCTGTTGATGGCACGGACAGTTTCATTGGGTTCAGAAGGGTCAAATTAGTTAGGGTGGACATAAGGTAGGCTTGAATTGGCAAGAGATTGTGAATAGGACTAATCGCGGAAGAGGGAGATTATCGAAAGAATTTGAATAAAAATAATATACGATTTAGAAAACTATTTATCATAATTAAAACTATATTTTATCAAAAATCGTTTATAGGCAAAAACTCCAAGTTCGTAATAATAGAATTATTTTAGGCTTCTAAAATAATTTGAGTATAATTATAGGCCAAGCCTAATACAAAATTTTGCTACAAAAATATTTTTAGAAATAATAATTAATCAACAATACTAATATTAACAATGAATATAATAGAAACAATATTACATAATAATACTTATACTAAGTAGATACCATATACAAATTTCATAAAATATACAAAAATATAAATAAAGCAAAGAACCAGCTCATCTGTACTGCGTCTCTTCTCTACTAAATAAAAACAACACAAAAAAAACATAGAATATTAATAGTAAAGATAATAATAATAATTACAACAAAATTACAATAATAATAATAATAATAATAATATATAACAGAAAAAATTAAAAATAAAAGAAATAATATTAATATTAATAATAATAATAATTAATGAAAACTACTGTTCTTCACCAAAACAGAAAACGAAAAAAAGAATCAGAAGAAGAGGAGGGGAGGTCTCGGGATGGGTTTAGAGAGAGAGAGCGGAAGAGAGAGGGTGAGAGGAAGGGGGAGAGAACGGGGGCTGGTGACGACGCCGGCGGTCGACGCTGGTCCGAGGAGGAGCGGAGGTACGGGAAGAGGCCAGCGTGGAGGGGCGCACGGTCGGCCAGGCGCTCGGAGTGGAGGGTTTTGGGGGGATCCGACCGGCGGAGCGGCCAGGGTTGCGGAGGCGGGGGTTCGAGTCGGCGGGGTGGTTCGCCTGCGGCGGAGAAAAGGGTTTGAGCGGGAAGAGGCGGTGGGAGCGAGCTCAGGCGGTGCGGTGGAGTCGTACTGCTCCGGGCGACGGTCGGAGCTAGGGCAAGCGCGAGTAGGAAGGAGGAAACTCGCCGGGGGCGCGGCTCCGGCACGGTGGCTAAGGCGTGCACGGGGATTCGAGGGCTGGAAGCGGGGTTACCGGTGGAGAAGCGGACGGCGTTCGCCGTCCTCGACCAGGCGGAGGCGTAGGCAGAGGTCGACAGCGCGTCCGGGCGCGGCTCCGGCGAAGGTAAGCCGGTGGTGCTGGTGGTGTTCCTCTTTCTTTTTTTTTCTTTTTTTTTGTTTTGGCTGTGGTTTTGGTAATGGCGACGGTGGCGGTTGCCACGGGTGGAGGCGGTCGGTGATGGCCGGGCGTGGGTGTTGTGGTGGTGGTTTTGGCTATGCTGGTGGTGGCAGGGTGGTTTGGGTGGTGGTTGTCGTGTGTCGGACAAGGAGGAGGGGATGGCCGGAGTTAGCCGATGGTGTCGGGGGTGGCCAGTAGGTTCTGGTGGCGCTGTCGGGAGGAGTTGGGATGTCGGGGAGACAGTGATGGTGTGACGGTGGTTACGGCTGAGTCGGGAGGTCGGGGATGATGGTGGAGGAGATCAGTGGTTGCTGGTGCTGCCGGGGTCGAAGGGTTCGGCGGGTGGTCGAGAACAGGTAGCCGGGGACGAGGCTGTCAACATAAGGCTAGTATTAGGGTAGAAATTTCTATTGTATCGGGGAAGTGTCCGACACGGAATCAATGTATTTGTAAAACCATGGAATAAGATATTGGAATGACGCCCGGGGTCGGACCCGAGGCCGTCACGGCTAACACGGAAGGGATGGACACCGACACGAGGCACGTACATGTTGTGGAAATATTTGTGGAACAATTTTGGATTTGTGGAAAATAATGGAGGAGTACCTGCCTATTTATAGGATGTGGGAATTCCCAATTGGATATGGATTAGGAATAATTTAAACCCCAAGATAGATAATTCAATACTTAATTTAAATAATTCAATAAATCTAATCTCAAATCAAATCCAATTTTAAATCAAATCTAATTTAAATCAAATTAAATTCTTGGTTTAAAATCAAATCAATTTCAAATATAAATATTAATTTAATTATTTAAATAGATCCATAAAATTAATTCAAAATTTAAATGCCACAATAAATTCAAAATATGTTTTCCAAAAATACTATTATAATACTTTCGAAAATACCTTATTATTAACAAAATAAACTTAATAAAATATTTATGAAATAAATATTTTTGCACGAAGAATATTATTTATTAGTAATAACTGCTAAAAACAATAGACTTTTATAGCAAGAATAATAATTATATATAATATTTTGAAAGTGTAATAAAATAGAAAAATTATTTTTCTAAAATATGTACGCTCGTACATATTCGCACTCGTCGAGCAATTACGAAAGACGAACCTTCGCACACGACGTACATTACGACTACGTGACGTACCATACCAAATTTTAAATCAGTACAAATTTTAAATAAAAAAAATAGTAGAAATTTAGGATTTTACATCCTACCCAACTTAAAAGAATTTCGTCCTCGAAATTAAGAATTCGTAGGGGGTGAGAAGGCACAACGGTAGATAGAATGGTTCGAAATTTATATGGTCGTAATCTAGGTTGAGGATATGATTAAGAGACGATTGTAATCACTCTTAAATTCAAGTGATTTAGAAAGTCAAGATTATAGATTTAGGGTCGAGGGAAAGGACGAGTAGTTAAGACAAGGATATAGTCACATTGAGTGTTAATGGTCATAAGAGATAGGATAGCTAGGGGAACTTCAAATACAGCGCATTCGTCCTTCTTAAATAGGTGAAGGCGAAAGCAAGATAGAGTTCAAAGACGATATCCTTGAATACGAATACGTGGTTCAAAGACGATCGAATAATTTCAAAAGAATTGTCAAGGCAGTCATGGGTGGGATTGTAAGGGTCAAGTTTAATTATGTCCCTATCCACGTAGAACGATAAATAAAAGTGAACCAAAGTGCACTTGGTTGATCAGACCATCATGCACCGGTTCTGATAGACAATATGTTAGTGGGGTACCTCCATTAACATATAGGTCACGAACAAGCTTGGTAAAAGGCTAAGCTTGCAAAAACTAGGCTACATTAGCATCATTAGTCTAGATAGTAAAATATAGGCACGATAATAGATGAATAAAAACAATTATGAATAGTTTAAGAGTCATAAGGATCTAAGACTTGTTTATTCCTATACCATCATTCTACGGTTTTATTGACCAAGGTTTGGTTGACCAAATGGGTTAAATTTTCCCTAGATTCTAGGATCTAAGGAAGCTTGCTAATATAGGTCACTAGGTCAAAAGGGGTTGCTAGTGCATAAGGTATTCTACCCAACTTAAAGAAATTAAACTAATGGTGTTTTGGGACAACTAAGTAGTATGGTCAATCTCTAGCAAGCACGAAGGGAAGATAAGAATAGTGATGGAAGGAAGCAAGCAAGATGCAATTGATGAGTCAAACGGCAGATAAAATCAAAGAAAAAGGTCAAGTATGTGGATGAGATCCTAGACTTCGAATCCTATATACAGGCTTGCTTGGTACGGTAAAGTAACCAAACAATTTATCTTGACCTGCATGGGCCACCACAAAAACATGTAACGCCCCCCAAAAATACGTAGGACTATGAACGTAGACATGCCAGCTGTATTCATACGAAGTATACTCCAATATATGGAAGCCTCGTATAAATACATAAGCTGTAAAATACAGTAGAACCATAACTAATCTCCTCCACAAAGAATAAATGAATAAAAGATCATATAATGAAAATGAATTTGTCTTGATACAATATGTTGGGCGGAGACAAATCTACTACCAACAAAATAAGAAAAAGTACATAGAAAATGAAATAAGTGGCGAGCGAAGCGAAGACGATCCAAGTGCAATCATCCTCGGAGAATGGAGATAGTCACGGCTAGAACTAGAGCACCTGCGAAAGACAATAGCACACACCTGGAGAGATAACCAGGTCCTCAGAGGGACGTAACATGACACATAATATCATGCCATATAAACTGAATAAATATTGCTCAATAAATAAGTAAATCAAATTATAACATGTTCCAATACGCACCTACTGAACGAGCGCACCATCCCCCCAACCAAACAAGGACAGGAGATGGTAAACTAATCACGGTAACGTATCTTCCCATGCTATGAATCTAATATGGTTTCCGGACTCCAACAAGGTTCAATACCTTCTCATCGAAGTAGTAAGTCACACCTACAACCAAACAAGGACAAGATGTGACGAACTAATTTGCGACAAGTTATTGTTCTAAGCCACGGTCAGATACAAGTACCCAAACCAAAAGTACTCGTACCTAACGGATAAAGGTGCCTAACCAATCTAAGTGAAATAATGTTAAGAACAATTATTCCTACGCATGGGCCCTGGCTGAATAGGATCGGCATAGTCCCCTCTTGGGGCACTAGAGGCCCAATCAATAAGAGCATGACGTTCCACAGAATCGTCAGTGGTCGTCAGTAATCTTGGGTCATCAACCCCGTATCTCCAGCGGAGAGTCCGGGTCACAATAGAAAGTGCATCGAAGCCCATACGCTAAGGAATCGTCCTCTCCGCCCAATGTCTACTATGTTGTATCCACAATATTAACCTCTATAACCGCTAAGTCAAACTAGCATGCAACCTCTATTAGCGGTTATTCCTATCGCACGGCTTGTACGTACTGGTGGCCAGCTAATCACGCACTTTCGTGTTCTACATGCGACACACATCTTCATGTTACAACGTGTCAAGGCCAACGAATGCAACACACATGGTGGTCCCTTAAATCTAGGTTTAATTTGTAAGAAATAATACACAGCAGAAAATATAATGAACAGTAAGTTCTAACAGTTATGCCATGTATCACAGTTTAATTTGCATAAAGAAAATAAATAATGCATGAAATATGAGCTAAAATAAATAAACAGCTAATGGCAAGGTGTCTTGCCTGGTAGGACGCCTGGTCTGCTGCGATAATCACGGTAGCATGAACTACGACTTTGGTGGAACAACTACACAAGGGGACCTCTGTTGATGGCACGGACAGTTTCATTGGATTCAGAAGGATCAAATTAGTTAGGGTGGACATAAGGTAGGCTTGAATTGGCAAGAGATTATGAATAGGACTAATCGCGGAAAGAGGGAGATTATCGAAGGAATTTGATTAAAAATAATATACGGTTTAGAAAACAATTTATCATAATTAAAACTATATTTTATCAAAAATCGTTTATAGGCAAAAACTCCAAGTTCGTAATAATAGAATTATTTTAGGCTTCTAAAATAATTTGAGTATAATTATAGGCCAAGCCTAATACAAAATTTTGCTACAAAAATATTTTTAGAAATAATAATTAATCAACAATACTAATATTAACAATGAATATAATAGAAACAATATTACATAATAATACTTATACTAAGTAGATACCATATACAAATTTGATAAAATATACAAAAATATAAATAAAGCAAAGAACCAGCTCATCTGTACTGCGTCTCTTCTCTACTAAATAAAAACAACACAAAAAAAACATAGAATAATAATAGTAAAGATAATAATAATAATTACAACAAAATTACAATAATAATAATAATAATAATAATATATAACAGAAAAAAATAAAAATAAAAGAAATAATATTAATATTAATAATAATAATAATTAATGAAAAGTACTGTTCTTCACCAAAACAGAAAACGAAAAAAGAATCAGAAGAAGAGGAGGGGAGGTCTCTGGATGGGTTTAGAGAGAGAGAGAGAGAGCGGAAGAGAGAGGGTGAGAGGAAGGAGGAGAGAACGGGGGCTGGTGACGACGCCGGCGGTCGGCACTGGTCCGAGGAAGAGCGGAGGTACGGGGAGAGGCCGGCGTGGAGGGGCGCACGGTCGGCCGGGCGCTCGGAGTGGAGGGTTTTGGGGGGATCCGGCCGACGGAGCGGCCAGGGTTGCGGAGGCGGGGGTTCGAGTCGGCGGGGTGGTTCGCCGACGGCGGAGAAAAGGGTTTGAGCGGGAAGAGGCGATGGGAGCGAGCTCAGGCGGTGCGGTGGAGTCGCACTGCTCCGGGCGGCGGTCGGAGCTAGGGCATGCGCGAGTAGGAAGGAGGAAACTCGCCGGGGGCATGGCTCCGGCACGGTGGCTAAGGCGTGCACGGGGATTCGGGGGCTGGAAGCGGGGTTACCGGTGGAGAAGCGGACGACGTTCGCCGTCCTCGACCAGACGGAGGCGTAGGCGGAGGTCGGCAGGCTCGGCAGCGCGTCCGGGCGCGGCTCCGGCGAAGGTAAGCCGGTGGTGCTGGTGGTGTTCCTCTTTCTTTTTTTTTTCTTTTTTTTTGTTTTGGCTGTGGTTTTGGTAATGGCGACGGTAGCGGTTGCCACGGGTGGAGGCGGTCGGTGATGGCCGGGCGTGGGTGTTGTGGTGGTGGTTTTGGCTATGCTGGTGGTGGCAGGGTGGTTTGGGTGGTGGCTGTCGTGCGTCGGACAAGGAGGAGGGGATGGCCGGAGTTAGCCGATGGTGTCGGAGGTGGCCAGTAGGTTCTGGTGGCACTGTCGGGAGGAGTTGGGATGTCGGGGAGACAGTGATGGTGTGACGGTGGTTACGGCTGAGTCGGGAGGTCGGGGATGATGGTGGAGGAGATCAGTGGTTGCTGGTGCTGCCGGGGTCGAAGGGTTCGGCGGGTGGTCGAGAACAGGTAGCCGGGGACGAGGCTGTCAACATAAGGCTAGTGTTAGGGTAGAAATTTCTATTGTGTCGGGGAAGTGTCCGACACAGAATCAATGTATTTGTAAAACCATGGAATAAGATATTGGAATGACGCCCGGGGTCGGACCCGAGGCCGTCATGGCTGACACGGAAGGGATGGACACCGACACGAGGCACGTACATGTTGTGGAAATATTTGTGGAACAATTTTGGATTTGTAAAAAATAATGGAGGAGTACCTGCCTATTTATAGGATGTGGGAATTCCCAATTGGATATAGATTAGGAATAATTTAAACCCCAAGATAGATAATTCAATACTTAATTTAAATAATTCAATAAATCTAATCTCAAATCAAATCCAATTTTAAATCAAATCTAATTTAAATCAAATTAAATTCTTGGTTTAAAATCAAATCAATTTCAAATATAAATATTAATTTAATTATTTAAATAGATCCATAAAATTAATTCAAAATTTAAATGCCATAATAAATTCAAAATATGTTTTCCAGAAATACTATTATAATACTTTCGAAAATACCTTATTATTAACAAAATAAACTTAATAAAATATTTATGAAATAAATATTTTTGCACGAAGAATATTATTTATTAGTAATAACTGCTAAAAACAATGGACTTTTATAGCAAGAATAATAATTTTATATAATATTTTGAAAGTGTAATAAAATAGAAAAATTATTTTTCTAAAATATGTACGCTCGTACATATTCGCACTCGTCGAGCAATTACGAAAGACGAACCTTCGCACACGACGTACATTATGACTACGTGACGTACAATACCAAATTTTAAATCAGTACAAATTTTAAAAAAAAAAATAGTAGAAATTTTGGGGTTTTACAATCGGTCAAAGGAATCTTCCTGATTCTGACCAAGATCAAAGGAATCTTTCCACTCTTCATCTTAGGGGTAGTATCCTACGTGACTTTGATGCTAATAGCGAGTGCTCTAAGCAGACTATCTTTTCCACCAGTTCATCATCGGTAGCCAGAGAAGTGACTACTTATGTCACTAATAAAGAACAAGATGCATCTAGCTCCGACAGTTAGGAGCAAAGGATTGCTACGTTAGAGGCTAACTTGAAAACCATGACTGTAATGGTTGTAAGTATGTATGCTGTGATCATAGCACAACACGCTGTTCTACCGGTTGTGAATCCAATTCCAACCCAGGAACACATAGTAGCATCTGCCCCTGTCAATACTGGTCTGGGGTGCAATCTCCTCACAATGCTACTATGCTAGCTCAGGTTACTCCAAGTCAGTCGGGTGCTGGGGTGGTCCTTATCATGCAGTTCTGCCTCCTAACATATTGAATAAGTCTACTATTATCCAAGCCTCAGAAGATCCCCTTGAAGCGGTGAAGCTTCTGCGTAACCAGTTCGAAGCCTTCAAGCAGAAGGATGGTTTGCAAAAGTTGGGAATCAAATAACCTTATCCTGTAGAATGGAAGGAAGTTCCGTTTCCACCTAAGCACAAGCCACCAACCATCATGTTGTTTGACGGCAGCTCATCTTCGAGTCAATATCTCAATCACTTCGAGGTAATGACTAGTCAGCTCCAACTGAATGATGCACTACTCACTAGAGATTCATTGGGTGCTTGGCAGGTACTGTCACGACCCGCACCCGCTTTTCGGATACGAGACGTGTCCAAGCCAGCCTACGCCGCAGAGTCGGCGGTAGAACGCTGTTACGGCCAAGATGCTCAAAATCACAAAATACAATATTTATTACTCATTCACATTATTAAATCAAATCTATAATTAATACAAGATTTACATTTAAAGAAAATATAACTCCCAAAATCATGTTTGGTAAATTTTAGGATTTTTTTTAATTTTCTTTAATATTGCTTCTTACGAAAATCTATTTTCGATTAAAATGAATTTCGGATTTTCTTCAATTTGAATACAAATTTAAGTAATTTAGATGAATTGCAATATTGTTATTATTATTAATATTGATTGAATCGTAAGTTACTATTAATTGTTAATCATGAAAAATGGTTTATTAATATTTTCGGATTTAGTTAATCTAGTGGGCTTGTTTTAAACTGCTGATTTTTCTTAAATGTTTTTAGCAATGAATAAGGCTGGACTGGGTTACAGGCTGGTTCATTTAACTAATTGTTATTATATTTGAATTTGAATTCTGTTGGTAAATTGAAAGCTGTTAGAATATTTTTAGTAAAATCCTTTAAAGTATTAGAGAGAATATTTGATTTTTAGAAAGCTGTTTAAAACTGTTTGGAAGTTCTGATTTTGAAAATCAACAGAGGAATTTATTTTGAAATTCGAAAATCTGTTATTGACCCTTCTAATTAAAAGTACCCAGATCTACTTGTTATTACAACACTGCCACTATACTAGACCCCAGATCTATTACTATTTACTACTGTGCCACTCTCCACACACAATATTTTATTATATAACTGCACACAGTACAATACAAATTCTGACAGACTGACTCTCTCTATAATTTTTCTCTCTCTCCTCTCTGGCCATCCCGGCCGAGCACCATCGTCGCCATCGCTGGAGTTCAGCACCGGAGTCCAGATCCGACCACCACTGCCCGGAGCCACTTCGAAGATCGAGCCAACGTGCGCCATCACTGCGAGGCCTTGAAGCTCGAGCCTCCTTCGATCCGGACGCCACCAAGACCCGCCGATGCTCCCATGCCGAGCTCGAAGGAACCATCGGCGACGACATCACCACCACCGGAGTCAGATCACAACCGCCACAGAGGAGTGTCGTCAGCCGCTAGATCTCGTCCTCACCGATCGAGCCGACGAGTTGCTTCTCGATTCCTGTGTCGTCCCGAAGAGCAGTGCGCCGCCGCGAGTAGACCAAGTCATCACCGGAGCAGTCCACCGCCACCGATCGGGTCCGTCAGTAGCCAGATCCGGTCATTGATCGACCAGATCCGAGGCTTCGTCGTCAGATCTTGAGGCTGGATCTCCGTCTCGAGTCAAAGTCGCCGGATCCGCCTGTGCCTCGCCGCGAAGCCACCAGACAGCGGTGAACCCGAGGTGAGCCTCTTTCCATCTTCCTGTCCCTCTCCTTCTTAAGGTTCATTTTAGGGTTTGATGGGGGTTCTGGTTGCTTGTGCATAAGTGGAGTAGGGGTCCTTGTTCGGTTATGAGTGGAGTAAGGAGTGGGTCTGGTTGCTCGGTTGACAAAGGAATAATAGAGTGAGACTTTTCCTTAGGCTGATAATGAAGAATGAGAATGGAAGAATAGCTTGGGAATGGAAGAAATAGGGATGATGGGTGTTCGGCTGGAAATATAGAAAAGGAGTGTTGGGTTATTAAATATTGGGCCGGCAGTGAGAATTAATTATAGGAAGAGAGAGGTTCACGTGAGCTAGGTGAAGTTTGATTAAAGTGAGTTATTTCAGTACAGATGGTCGGCTGAGTGATGTGGACGTATGAGTGGAAATTTATTGTTCGGACATAAAGAATAGGATTATGAGTGAGAGAGAGCATTAAAGTGATGGAATTTTGGTTGAGGAAATAGACATGGGAGAGACCGACTGACCAAGCTGTGCTTCTCGGGAGTGCTTGTCTGTGAATTAATGAAAGTATGGGCCGGGTGGAAAAGTAATGGCTTGGTGAGAGGGGTTTGTTTGTTTGTGAAGAGACCCTCTCTCTCTCTCTCTCACTCAATAGTTTAGGAGTTTTAAAAGTTTAGAGTACAGCACATTGAGTGCTGTGCTACTCCTTCTCAGGTTCAGCACATTGAGTGCTCAGCCTCAAGTTATTAATTCTATATGTATGGTAAAATTTGTAATGTTATAATATATTATTATGGTCACTGTTTCACTATTTAGTATGTGCTGTACTTGGTCTCATTATTATTAATATTTATAAATTATATTAGGGAATATTTACCAAATAATGTTTTAAATTATCTCTGACAAGAGAAAAATCTAAATTCTTAATATTGTAAATATTTTAAGAAATGTTGAGTAATATTAGTAATATTTTAATATGCTTTCAAATATTAAATATTTGGCTAGCTATAATATTTGCTAGTATTGTTATCATATTTTGGTAGTAAAATATTCTAAGTAATTTAAAAGTGTATATTTCAAAAATAATAAATGATTTCTTGTAGCTAGTGTATGTATATATATATATATATATATATATATATATATATATATAAATGGTTAGCTAGTATATATTGGCAAACTAGTTTATGGATATAGTTAGCAATATTCAAGTTTGACTATGATATTATTTAAAATCCTAATAATTGTACAAATATAATAGGTGATTCATTACAACCATGCAGTACTATTATCGTGCAACCAAATCGAGGCAAGTACACTCTACGGTTTTGTACTTTTCATTATATATCCTGTACTTCCTTGAGTGACACAATTGCAACACGTCATGTTCTTTCTGGTGCTCTTGTTCTCTTGTGCTTATTACTTGTATCTGGGGAGGGGAAATATGCTATCTATGTGACCAATCCCAAGTAACAACTCAGGTGTGTTTTAGCTTAGACCCCGCATCGTGCACGCGGGTCCTAAGTCACCATTCATGTGCTTTCAGGTGCTTTCAGGTGCTTACCCTAGCCGGTCACATATTTAGTTATATTTCAAATGTAGTACACACATGTTCAGGAGATTACCTTGTACTTATTTCCTGTAGTTCCATGATATCATGTTCTTTCAGGTGCTTACATATCATGTTCTTACATTCATGTTCTTCCATGTACTTTACACTGTTCTTTATGTACTTATTTACCTGTTCTTTTTGTACTTTCTATGTTCCCTTGTACTTTCATATCATGATGTCTTGTTCATTACCTAGAATTGTACTTGCTCCGCTCCTGAATAGGATATGTTGCAGGTGAGATGGAGGCTTTGTGTGACACATACTATAGACAGGATACTGCCTTCCCTACTGAGCCAGCTGGAGCTGCTTCTGACCTAGAGGCTGCAGAAGCCTAGTATTTCATTAGTTTTCCATTATCTTTCCATGTATTGAGACTAGCAGACTCTTTTATTAGTTGAATTGTAATAAATTCAGATATTGTATCTCTTTTCTGGTTGGGACATATTATATAGATGCTGTAATTCTATACTTTCATGTTTATCTGGTTAGTTTTCTCTAGTTGGTACAGCTTACTTCATTGTGTCTAACAATGAAGGCTGGGCGTGTCCGACTCGTGTCCGATTATTCGGGAGCGGGTCGTGACATGTTTTTAGTGGTGGCCCATGCAGGTCCATCCTAATGGTACCTAGGTCTTAGCGTACTATTGGGGGACTTGATTACACTAGGGAAACTTGATCACAGCATAGGAAAATCGGGAAATAAGGATATATCAGGTGTATCAGGTATTTTAACATTCTATAAACACTTGTTGTATTTAGGTCTAGGTTATTTTAACAGTTTTCTGTTTTTCAGATAATTCAAGCACGCGACACCGGAACGGTTGATCCACCTATACTTGAGGTCTCCAAGCTTCCACCCCGCAGGTCGTCCCTACTATCCCCATGGGTAGTACGTGGTTGACGAAGATGATTGAAGAGTTCCATGATACCCAGAGAGAGCGAGCCGTCATTTTCCAAGCCAGACTTGTGAATGCACTTTTCGAGCCAGAAAAGACTTATGCTTTCCAGACTTCCAGACCTTTGGACTTCTCCGACACCGAGTACATATCTTGCATCGAGGAGCAGATCGAGAACCTGGAGTCGCAACTGAAGATCATCCAAGTTTTGAAGGATCCGATCCCTCTGAAGACTGAAGCCACTAGCCAAAAGATCCAGAATATAACACAAACAATGGAATGAGACGGAAAGCTGAAGCACATGAGAGACATGAAGACTTATTGACGAAGACAATAACTAGCTTGGACCCGCAAAGCATCGTAACACTCAGTCGGCGTTTCTTCAGTCACACCACCAGTCGCATCATCAGGAGCAGATCTCAGCAGCCAACACGCCAGCAGTCATATATTCCTGCCAGAGCCCTGCACTTCAGCCCCAGCGGGAGATCCAGATTCAGATCCAGCCGACGATCATTTACAATTTCTGCCACCTCTCAGGATGCCACTATGAAGAGTGCCATAAAAGACGGAGGCTATACTGTACTACGGATCGACTGCCCACCAAATCCTGGATTGCTGGAGAACGTTGATCACATTGCCCGAGAACAAGCGCGAGGAGCATCAGACTACAGCAAAAGGGAACCACCTTTTCAGAATCAGCAACCACATGAAGCACTACCGCAAGGACCGGCCTACGACAGGACAGCTGAAGAAATTGAAGTGATTCCAGTCCCAGAGAAACACTGAAGATGGACTGAAGACAGAAGATTTCTTTTGCATGGTTGGGAAAAACCATGTATCTTGATTAATAATCCAGTCTTCCCTTAAATTCCTCCTAACACATTGATCATTTCTTGAAACTTCTTGTTTCTATTTTAGAACCTTGATTGATGTTCGAAACTTATTTCAAGATATTGTTTCATATTCGACAAACTTGTTTCAGACCCACAATTCGATATTGTTTGAAATCCATTATTGGATACCGTTTGTACATTCATTCAAGACCTTGTTTCCTAGTGATGGCTCCTAATTGTAAAATTTGTTCTTTTATCAAACATCGTGTTAATTAAGATTTAATTTCTATTCGAGACTTGTTTCCTCATTCATGACTTTGATTTTCTAGTCGAGAGTTGTTGGTTCACTATTTTTGTTTCGATCTTGTCTCCTATCCAAGATTTGCTTATTTTATGGTTACTTGTTCCTACCCGTTTATTGATATTCTGTTTGCCAATTGAACTTGTACTACTCAGAATTATTCCTACTTGAAATATCATTCTGAAACCTTGTTTGAATCTTGCTTCTATTCGAGATTTCATTTGCAGATTTCGTTTTCTATCTTAAAAAATTTGCCTCGTTCCCTATGAGATTTTATTTCTCGATCGTGAATTGTTTTTCGTTCTATTCACGATCTTGTTGATCTTGCCTCATATTTTGAGATTTCACTTGTTTCATATCCGCTATCTAATACCATGTTTTCATATTCATTTTTTCATGACTTTGTTTCGATCTTGCTTCCTACTCGTTTCAGTCTTATATTCGAGGCTTATTGAAATTGGTTTTCTAATCGTGATTTTGAGATCCTGTTTCCCATTCGGAACCTTGCTTTTCTTCGAGATTTTGCCTCCGATTCGAGAATTTGTTTTGTTCACGACCTTATTTGACCTCGTTTTCTATTTGAGATTTCGTTTGTTTCATACTCACCATTCAATGCTTGTTCCCTATTCTCTGCTTGATACCCTATTCTCCTCACTAGTCATGACCTTGCTTCTTGCTCGAGAATTACTTTCTATCTGCAATTTTGTTGATATTTTAGTTCTAATGAGACTTTATATACTATTGGAGATTCATTTTCCATTTGGGATCTGTTCGAGATTTTGTCGTTACTTGAAATTTTGTTAAACTTCATTTCCAATGCGCAATTTATTTCTTATTTTGCGACATTGTCTTATATTGATGCCTTGCTACTGTTCGTCCTTCGAGACTCTGTTATCCTTTCAAGATAACGTTCCATATATGGAATCTTGTTACCATTCCAGATATCAGTTGATATTTCGTCATAATTTAAACTTCGTCCTGTCTGAAATTTAAATCTACCTGGCAGCTCTTTTGTACTCACTGATTGGATCCCTTGTCATTTTTAGTACCTAATAAACTCTTGTATTCTAACAGTCAAGTAACTTCATCATTCCCGTGACTTGGACTATTGAAACTCATTTTGAATTCCTTGAAACCCTTTTGAAATTCCTAAGGATAAAGTCGAGAGGCTATTCAATGACCTACTATGGCATGACAGTTGCGCGCTGCAGCCATTAGCTGGATTATGGAGACTGAGGGTTCACTGCAGCCAGTAGCGCACTGGCGAGGCAGGAACTCTAAGTTGAAGTGATTTCAGACACCCATAGGTTTTCGAGTATTGACGAGACTTGTCATATTCTTCATATCTTGATCTCTTGGGTTGTTTCGTCAATGATTGTTGAAAATGGATAAGGTTGATAGAGTATTTGGAGACATATTGTTATTTGAGTCACGAAGCTGAAAGTCCACTGCAGTCAGATACATACTGGCGGGGTAGGGATTCTAAGCAAAATGATTTCGGATACCAACATGTTCTTGGATATTCTGGAGACTATACTTCTTTTTTATATGATTATTGGTTTTGGGAACCACAGATCCTTGCAAGTTCATTCTGATTTGATACTGTATCTCCTGAGTATTTTTTACGTTCCTTAAATCAACCCTTGCTAATTACCTTCTAGTATTGTATCGTTAGATCATTGATTTCCGCAAATTATATATTGCCAGCTTTTGATTCCATACTTCGTTTGTGTCTTGTCTAAATTTTGATCTTAAATCATGTCTGTCTGACCATGATTTTCCTATCTTGTCCTAGCCACCTGTGTTAAACTATCAATTTTGATCGTACTTAATATTTGTGTCTTCATGATGTTGCTCCTCTAAAGTTGTGATTGAAATTCCTTCTACTTCGTGACTATTTGATCCTCGATCGGAGGGAGAAGCGCTTGCAGAGCCAGACTATTTCTCTTGTTCGCGTCATGTGGATACACCACTCTCAGGGAGAGTCCACATGGGAGCGCGAGGATGGGATGCATAAACGTTATCCCAGTTTGTTTGTTTGAGTGTACCTTGATATATTTTTACAACAATAAATAATTGTGTTTGAAATTCTGTTGTGATTTTGAGACCTACCTTATGGTTGAATTTCGAGGACGAAATTTTTCTGAGGGGGGAATATTTGTAACTCCCAAAATCATGTTTGGTAAATTTTAGGATTTTTTTTAATTTTCTTTAATATTGCTTCTTACGAAAATCTATTTTCGATTAAATGAATTTCGGATTTTCTTCAATTTGAATACAAATTTAAGTAATTTAGATGAATTGCAATATTGTTATTATTATTAATATTGATTGAATCGTAAGTTACTATTAATTGTTAATCATGAAAAATGGTTTATTAATATTTTCGGATTTAGTTAATCTAGTGGGCTTGTTTTAAACTGCTGATTTTTCTTAAATGTTTTTAGCAATGAATAAGGCTGGACTGGGTTACAGGCTGGTTCATTTAACTAATTGTTATTATATTTGAATTTGAATTCTGTTGGTAAATTGAAAGCTGTTAGAATATTTTTTGTAAAATCCTTTAAAGTATTAGAGAGAATATTTGATTTTTAGAAAGCTGTTTAAAACTGTTTGGAAGTTCTGATTTTGAAAATCAACAGAGGAATTTATTTTGAAATTCGAAAATCTGTTATTGACCCTTCTAATTAAAAGAACCCAGATCTACTTGTTATTACAACACTGCTACTATACTAGACCCCAGATCTATTACTATTTACTACTGTGCCACTCTCCACACACAATATTTTATTATATAACTGCACACAGTACAATGCAAATTCTGACAGACTGACTCTCTCTATAATTTTTCTCTCTCTCCTCTCTGGCCATCCCGGCCGAGCACCATCGTCGCCATCGCTGGAGTTCAGCACCAGAGTCCAGATCCGACCACCACTGCCCGGAGCCACTTCGAAGACCGAGCCAACGTGCGCCATCACTGCGAGGCCTTGAAGCTCGAGCCTCCTTCGATCCGGACGCCACCAAGACCCGCCGACGCTCCCATGCCGAGCTCGAAGGAACCATCGGCGACGACGTCACCACCACCGGAGTCAGATCACAACCGCCACAGAGGAGTGTCGTCAGCCGCTAGATCTCGTCCTCACCGATCGAGCCGACGAGTTGCTTCTCGATTCCTGTGTCGTCCCGAAGAGCAGTGCGCCGCCGCGAGTAGACCAAGTCATCGCCGGAGCCGTCCACCGCCACCGATCGGGTCCGTCAGTAGCCAGATCCGGTCATTGATCGACCAGATCCGAGGCTTCGTCGTCAGATCTTGAGGCTGGATCTCCGTCTCGAGTCAAAGTCGCCGGATCCGCCTGTGCCTCGCCGCGAAGCCACCAGACAGCGGTGAACCCGAGGTGAGCCTCTTTCCATCTTCCTGTCCCTCTCCTTCTTAAGGTTCATTTTAGGGTTTGATGGGGGTTCTGGTTGCTTGTGCATAAGTGGAGTAGGGGTCCTTGTTCGGTTATGAGTGGAGTAAGGAGTGGGTCTGGTTGCTCGGTTGACAAAGGAATAATAGAGTGAGACTTTTCCTTAGGCTGATAATGAAGAATGAGAATGGAAGAATAGCTTGGGAATGGAAGAAATAGGGATGATGGGTGTTCGGCTGGAAATATAGAAAAGGAGTGTTGGGTTATTAAATATTGGGCCGGCAGTGAGAATTAATTATGGGAAGAGAGAGGTTCACGTGAGCTAGGTGAAGTTTGATTAAAGTGAGTTATTTCAGTACAGATGGTCGGCTGAGTGATGTGGACGTATGAGTGGAAATTTATTGTTCGGACATAAAGAATAGGATTATGAGTGAGAGAGAGCATCAAAGTGATGGAATTTTGGTTGAGGAAATAGACATGGGAGAGACCGACTGACCAAGCTGTGCTTCTCGGGAGTGCTTGTCTGTGAATTAATGAAAGTATGGGCCGGGTGGAAAAGTAATGGCTTGGTGAGAGGGGTTTATTTGTTTGTGAAGAGACCCTCTCTCTCTCTCTCACTCAATAGTTTAGGAGTTTTAAAAGTTTAGAGTACAGCACATTGAGTGCTGTGCTACTCCTTCTCAGGTTCAGCACATTGAGTGCTCAGCCTCAAGTTATTAATTCTATATGTATGGTAAAATTTGTAATGTTATAATATATTATTATGGTCACTATTTCACTATTTAGTATGTGCTGTACTTGGTCTCATTATTATTAATATTTATAAATTATATTAGGGAATATTTACCAAATAATGTTTTAAATTATCTCTGACAAGAGAAAAATCTAAATTCTTAATATTGTAAATATTTTAAGAAATGTTGAGTAATATTAGTAATATTTTAATATGCTTTCAAATATTAAATATTTGGCTAGCTATAATATTTGCTAGTATTGTTATCATATTTTGGTAGTAAAATATTCTAAGTAATTTAAAAGTGTATATTTCAAAAATAATAAATGATTTCTTGTAGCTAGTGTATGTATATATATATATATATATATATATATATATATATATATAAATGGTTAGCTAGTATATATTGGCAAACTAGTTTATGGATATAGTTAGCAATATTCAAGTTTGACTATGATATTATTTAAAATCCTAATAATTGTACAAATATAATAGGTGATTCATTACAACCATGCAGTACTATTATCGTGCAACCAAATCGAGGCAAGTACACTCTACGGTTTTGTACTTTTCATTATATATCCTGTACTTCCTTGAGTGACACAATTGCAACACGTCATGTTCTTTCTGGTGCTCTTGTTCTCTTGTGCTTATTACTTGTATCTGGGGAGGGGAAATATGCTATCTATGTGACCAATCCCAAGTAACAACTCAGGTGTGTTTTAGCTTAGACCCCGCATCGTGCACGCGGGTCCTAAGTCACCATTCATGTGCTTTCAGGTGCTTTCAGGTGCTTACCCTAGCCGGTCACATATTTAGTTATATTTCAAATGTAGTACACACATGTTCAGGAGATTACCTTGTACTTATTTCCTGTAGTTCCATGATATCATATTCTTTCAGGTGCTTACATATCATGTTCTTACATTCATGTTCTTCCATGTACTTTACACTGTTCTTCATGTACTTATTTACCTGTTCTTCCTGTACTTTCTATGTTCCCTTGTACTTTCATATCATGATGTCTTGTTCATTACCTAGAATTGTACTTGCTCCGCTCCTGAATAGGATATGTTGCAGGTGAGATGGAGGCTTTGTGTGACACATACTATGGACAGGATACTGCCTTCCCTACTGAGCCAGCTGGAGCTGCTTCTGACCTAGAGGCTGCAGAAGCCTAGTATTTCATTAGTTTTCCATTATCTTTCCATGTATTGAGACTAGCAGACTCTTTTATTAGTTGAATTGTAATAAATTCAGATATTGTATCTCTTTTCTGGTTGGGACACATTATATAGATGCTGTAATTCTATACTTTCATGTTTATCTGGTTAGTTTTCCCTAGTTGGTACAGCTTACTTCATTGTGTCTAACAATGAAGGCTGGGCGTGTCCGACTCGTGTCCGATTATTCGGGAGCGGGTCGTGACAGAAAAGTACAACGTTCTTACAAATAATGAAATTGATATCACATCTATCTAATTTCTAGGATTTGGTCTGCAAGTAACCCCTTATCTCCCAATGCTAAATGAAGCCACAGCTAACCTGAAAAATATTGTTTTTTAGTCAGGAATGGAACGAGTACAATCTCACAACAGATTCAATAAAAGACAAAATCCATAAATCTGTAAATAATAATAAAATACACGACGAAAACATAAGTATAGAATCATGACAGAAACTGAGCATGGTGAACATGGCAAGTGTGTACTAAAAACAGAGTAGACCTGTAGCTAGCAATGTATACGGTAGAACCAAAAACTGTATCTATCTAGTGAGTTGAAATACTACTTCGACATGTAAACGATTAAGGGTAAATCTGTGCCCTGCACATGAAATATGAGACTGCTATTAGGCAAGAATAAGATCAGGCACCCCGCATGTGAAGTATGCGACTGCTATAAGGAAAGAATAATTTTGGGTTTGTTTACATGTCTAGAGTATTTTTTTGCCCGACTAGTACTCATGGATCCAAACAGGCCACGAATACGGTAATAGATTGGTCACGAACAACATGTAAAGAATCCATAACTACTATCTCGTGTAACATCGTGTCAAGAACCAATGGAATATCAATTTAAAACACTACTATGTACATGATTCATATAGATAATCAAATATAAGAACTATCAGAGATGTACTCGCCTGAGGTCCTGTGCTGGGAAAACCGATAATACTAAACCACTCAGGGAGCCACAACAGTCAACACATGTAAAAGTCTTCGAATGCTGAAATAAATATTACCAACATTTTCAGAATAATCAAATTAGCTAGAATTGCCTGTCCTTAAGTCCAATTATGGACACAGGGGCAAAACGGTAATTTTGGATCAAAACGGTGTCCGACGTTGGACCCGCTTTGTACCGAAAAATATGCCAAAGTATATGGTCTCTAAAGTCATAAATTATATGTCTATAGGTTCAATTTTTCGATATGACCCAACCGTATATCCAAAGTTGGATTTCGACGGGCCGTACACAAAATTGCCCGTTGAGGCGGATCGTAGGGCCCGCAAAATAGTGATCCGGTCAACTGTCTTAGAATCGAATCAATGTTGGCATACAAGACCAAAAAACGATATAGTCCTATTGGCGCAAGTTTTGTCTCGATCTGACGAACGTGCACAAAGTAATTAGGAATTTTGCAAAGAGGTCGATAAGGTCGAAAGTTGTGTAATGGCTTCGCGGACGTGTGGGCTTTGACGAAATTTAAATTGGT
This sequence comes from Iris pallida, assembly GCA_029216955.1. Taxonomy (NCBI): domain Eukaryota; kingdom Viridiplantae; phylum Streptophyta; class Magnoliopsida; order Asparagales; family Iridaceae; genus Iris; species Iris pallida. The sequence continues at coordinate 12,805,590 of JANAVB010013598.1, read as the reverse complement.
TGCGTGTGCGCGACGAATTTGATGCGTATCCGTCGAAATTCACCTCACTACAAGAAAAATGATCATTTACGGCGCACAATTTACGGCACGCATTGCCTGTGTGCCGTAAATGACACTCTTTTACAGCATGCAATTCTGCATGCCATAAAAGAGTTATTTTTTGTGTTTTTTACGGCGTGTTTTACCTGCACGCCGTAACTGCAAACGCATTTACGGCACGTATTTTCCTGCGCCGTGAATGGTAACTTAATTACGGCATTCGTTTTTGCATGCCTTAAATGTTAAGTTATTTACGGCATGCGTACTTGTGCGCCGTGAATGAAATATCAATTACGGCGTTCCACCGCACGCCGTGAATGTTGTCTTATTTACGGCATGCGTTTACGTGCCGTAATTGACAGCTTTTTTACCCAGCACGATGTTAAGATTAGGAATAACTTATTTACGACATCTTTTTTTTTTCCATTTTGGCATGATGTTAAGATTAAGAATAACTTATTTAATCTATATATTTATGTTAATTTTTAATATTAATGTTAATATTATAATTAAAATTAAAACTAAATTAAAATTTATCAATATCCATATTTTAAAAATAAAATAATGATTAGATATGTATTATTTTTAATATAACGCGATAAGTTTATTTTTCTAAAATTAATGTGAGATTTAAATTTTGAAACAAAATAAAATGGTAATTAAGCGAAACAAAAAATAGAATTGTACATATAACTACTTTAAATAGAATTGTACAAAAAATAGAATTGTACATATAGTGTTAAATGTTAATATTAATTTTAATATTAATGTTAGTTTTTAAATGTTATGTTAATTTTTAATATTAATGTTAAGATTAGAATTAAAACTAAATTAAGATTTATCTATCCATATTTTTAAAATAAAAAAACAGAAAATTACAAAAAAAGCATTAAAATTTAAAGTAATTCTAAAAAAAGCATCATGCTTGGTTAAATTATATTTTGAGCATCAAATCGGCAATTCAATTGCCGTTTGATGACGATCAGCTATGTCATTCGTTAACCCGGAATGGATTAAAACAAAGTAGAACGAGGGAATAGGAATCAAAGGCCGTTTGCTGAAGTCAGCTGACGTCAGCTACGGCAGTTCAAATGCCGTGTGATTTTTTTTTTTCCTTTGCCGTTTGGGTTTTCTTTTTTAATTTTTTCCTTTAAGGGTGACGTCACGTTACGGTAATTCAAATGCGTTTATATATTATTATTTTTTTGTCTTTTTTCTTTCAAGCGGCAATTGACTTGCCGTTTTAGTTATTTATTTTAATTTTTTCTGTTGCCAACATTTTTTTTCCTTGCCAACGGCTTTCTTTTGCCAATTGACAATCAAAGTATGCACTCAATTTGCAACTAGGCACACCCTTCGTTGGAACAAAAACTAGTTGCTACAATTTAAATTTTAATGCTTTTTTTTGAAATTTTCTGTAAAAAAAAAAACAAAAAAAAAAGCCAAACGGCAATTCCTTTGCCGTAACATGACGTGACCCTTAAAGAAATCCCAAACGGCTAAGGAGAAGAAAAAAATTTCAGACGGGAGTTGAACTGCCGTATGCTGACGTCAGCTGACGTCAGCAAACGGCCTTTGAATTGTCGTTCCACCCTTAATCATACCCTCGTTTTA